>JAJEKB010019726.1:0-10528 GCA_022393335.1 Macrotrachela quadricornifera
CTTTTTCGTTAAATGAAAGTGCTTTCGAATATTCTCCCATGTTGTAGTACACCAAACCGATGTTGCTGTAAGACGTAGCCAAATCAGATTGATTTACAGGAAGAGTTTTTTGATAGATTTCAAGTTTTCGTTTATAGTACCAGATGGCCTTTTCATAATCGCCTTGATCATCTTTAACACATCCAAGATTATTATAATAAAGTGCTTTATCATTCTCATTGGATGCCTGTTCAAGTAATAATGTGTAGAGTTCTTCTGCTTTATTCGACTGTTTTAAATGAATTAACAAATTACCTATTCGTTCCCATCCTGTCCCACGTGCACGTTCTTGTATATATTTGGTGAGCGTTCGAAGTTGTGGATCATCATCTGATGTTAGTGTAAGTTCCACTTGATAAAGTGGATTGTTTTTATCAATTTGTACAATTTCGCCAATGCGAAAGACAGTGTGCATAGAGAAGAGAATTTCTTCTTCCGTCTTGAAATAACTAAATTTTTGGATGGCAGCAAAGGGAGCGGATGAAACAGAAGGATCAATAGACATTTGAAAGAGAATGCCGACCATTTCAGTATTTGTTAACGCACCTTTAGCAAATCTGAGGGATACTTCTCGTTTTGTACTAGTAGAAAGGAAATTGTTAAAAGACATTAGGCCACCTTTTGTTTTAGAAAGTGTTTCAAAATCTTTAGTTGAGAGACCTTGTCCTCGATAAACTGGAAATGGCTTTCCTTTGTAAGAACTAATCTGTTGTTGATGTAATTGTTCAATTTGTTGGTGAAGATCACGTATAAAGAAGCCCATATTAATGATGGTATCAGCTTCTAATGTTCGCAGTGCTCGATTTAACATTTTATACGTAAAACATTCACGCGTATACCACCAGATTGCCAATTGTGGGTGATAACCATGTTCAAATTCATTAATAATTTTTAATTCAATCATATTACCATCATAAAGTTTACGGCAGTAATTTCCTAAATTCTTGATGGATTGTTGGTTATGTTCCATTTCAAGGAGAATATCCTTGAATATTTGTGTGTACATAAAGTTGGGCTCTAGTTGATTTAAATCTTCACTGGAAGTTCCTTCATTCACGGCAACAAAACTAACCGGAATGGAATCTTGTTCACATTGTTTTACCGCCATTTGCAATACTTCACAAATGAGTGTAATTGATGTATGTATACCCTTAACTTTCTTCCATTGTTTCACCCATTGTTCATGATAGGATTTATTACCACAGAAAATATAAATGGCATCTAATTGTGACATACCATGAATATCAGGAACCAGATGTTGACCTAATGATCCCGATGTAATGATGAATGCTTTCTCGTTTTCAATATGATTGAGAAACTGGATACATTGTTGTTGATCAGTAAAAATATTGACCTGATTAACAATACTTCTCAATTGTGCCAATGTATTTTGTGAATCTTTGTGTGATTCGTGAATATTAGCATCGATCCAAATTAATGAATAATTCTGGATAATTCGTCCAGTTGTATTGCTTACTGTTGTAGCTGTGACAGTATCCTTTGATGACGTGGAAATATTATGTTTTGATTTCTTTGCACCCATGTATTTCTGAATGATCAGTTGATTACAAATGTAATATTTTGTATAACTAGCTGTGTATTTAGGCTGAAAGAGAAATCACATCATCTATTTATGTAGCTAACGACTATTGCTTGATTATTTTCGCTAAGCAAAATGTTTATCTTTTTTGATACTCAAATGTAAACTCCACCTAGTTTCTGTTGATAGAACTGAAAAAAATATCATAAGTAACGCTTATCCTACAGATTCGCTGACCCTTTTCTGAAGAAAAATTTGCTAGGATTATTACTTAAAACAATTCCGTTTCTGACTATATTATATCTTATAGTCCTTGATCGCATAAAAAATAGGAAACAAATATCCACGCTTTAGCAACAATCGTTTTATAGAACTATCCCTACCCTCTGATTCATATATAAATGATAATCGTCATTTTAACTCATTTTTTCATGAAACAAATCTTATTTCTTATATCCACGTTAAAAGCTCCTATTCTTAAACTGCTATGTCAAACGATATTACTTCTCAGTATGGAATGTGATTTCTTTTAGCTAAGCATATAAACTATCGTAGCCAAGATCAATGTCTCAACACGGATACAATTAGTGTATCATTTATTGTCATTACTCATTCTTTCGATAAGAGTAGCTTTAAGGAATTGTGAAGATCTTTCAAAACTATAGAATCTCGGACAGCTTCTTAAATTTTTACGACAGCACAACTACATATCAATTTGTGCCTACATTACAACACGCAAAAAACAGCATGCTAGCATCCACAAATTCTTTACTGGATACATTCTAGTACGTCAAATGTCTGATAAAGAACTATTTTGGTTCAAGAACCAATTCATTTGACAACTTCTGAAGGTATCTCAAATCTCGCTTATTGTGACTGCGATAAACCATGTAAACAAACGTCCAGTCGCTCGGCCGCTCATGGCTAGCCGTTTCCATATACTGTGTAGTTTTTATCATAGATTTCAATTTTGTTTTTCATTTCAACAGAATAATATATTGTCGAATTCGTTCTTAAATCAGCATTAATTATGTTCTTTAGAAAATCCATTTAAACCGCTTGAGATCCGTTTCGAAACTATAGTTTGAAATAATCTTTCAGTCATCACCTAGTCGTTCGTCAGTCTCTCACGGCTAGTTATTTCCATATATATTAGCACTCTACCTTACAATATTAGTTCGGTTTTCAAGCGAATAGATGCATCTCACTGGCATTTTTCTCAAAAAGTACTGTGCTGTTGTAATTACGCTCACCAAGACGAAACTAACTAAAGGAAAATTATTTAAAAGTTAGTACAAATGGAGCGCATTACATTATAACCTAGAAATGATCTTCGTTTACTTTCAATATTTTTTTACAGTTGATATCTATGAAAATTCAACAGCGGACTTCAAGAGGCTCCTTCAGTTTTTTTAAAATTTTTCTTTATAAATTTTACCTGGAAATCTGACGTGTAGTAATCAACAAAGAAGAATGTTTTAATCAAATCAATCTTGAGCATAGATTCACGACTCTCGACCATCCTTCAGTTAAGCTTAAAATAACAAGGAGCTCGTCAAAAAAAGCCAAGAAACCCATCAGAAAAGTTTTCATTGACTTCAAATTCGCATTTTTCATGATCGATAACAGCCAGTCAGTTTTATAAGAAACTATCATGTAGTCATTAATCATTAATCAGTAACTATCGATATGGAAAACTTAACCTTGATTTGAGCTCCTCATAGCCAATTCATATTATTTATTATGCATTATTTGGCCATATACGTGTGTTGAACTTTTTACAAATGTCCCTGTCATCATACTATTGTTTAGACTCGATCGACAAGACTTCTCTCTTTTCCTCTTATCTTGGGAATATTATTGCTTCATCGTCCCGCATTATATTTGTGTATTCATGTACTCTCTTCTGCGTTCTGATACGCCTGCTTCTCACATTCTATCTCGTTCTAATGCTATTTTAAATTGAGCATAAAAAGCTACTCGGTTCGACGATTTTCGAAGTGAACTGATTCGACAACAGATTGAAATATAGACTCAACTCAAGACTCCAAATGGTCACCCGACTATCGGAGGTAATCCCATACGTCTTAATCCACGTCATTTTCCATCTCTAGTTCCGTCAACGATACAGAAAAAATTGCACAAAGATCTTGTATATTTTGTAGTCATACAAGCAGACACAAGAAAAAGCATGCCAATACACGTTATCAGTATGATGTTTGAAATTTTGGACTTTGTGTGATAAGCTGTTTTAAAGATTATTTTATTCTGAAATATTTCCAAATGCTTCTAATTATATGCTAATAAAATTTATTTCAGACTGTTTGAAACGAGGAAAGAAATATCTTAAAAAAACCCCGTAACCAAAGGGTTAAGAAAAAGTATAAAACTAATCACTAATTATTTATTACCTCGTTACTATTACATAAGATATCTTATCAACCGATTCGAGTATTCCTTTCCCAATTCGCTTCTCTGCCGGTTTCAATGACACTCTTGCTTATTCCAAGTAGAATTTGAAGAGCTCTATTGATTCCAAGCATTAGTTTTTTTCTGAGCACCCCTCCTTGTTCCACAAAAATACCAAATAAAGCTTCCAAATCAGTAAAATCTTAGTAATCTGCTATCCGACTCGTTCCATTGGTGTCACTAATCATTTGCATAGAATTAAGATGTTTAATATTTCGTAATTCGTACTCATGCATTTTATAATTAACTGCACTACTAGTGTAACATTTTTACCCATGCTAGAATTGACAACTGATGACATCATTGTCAATATCAATAAAGGTTATTCTCTTCAACGAATCGGTACTTCGTCAATGGATACGGTAAAACAAATTTAGACATTTTCATCACTTGATAATTTTAGCGCCGTACAAAACACAGATGCTATTTCTATATATATTTCGTCATCGACAACGAGAAATATGTATAGAACTTGCCACTATGAGAACATCTCGTCATATAAAAGATACATCATTCACTTACGACAGAGAGAATGTGTCACAATTGATTGCTAAAGATTTAAGTCGTATTCTTGTACAGCATAATTTTATTGATAACCAATTTTATAATCAAAAGAATGCTGATAAATTATTTATACCAACATCTTCCATCAACACCTTTGATAAATATAATGAAATACTTCGCTTTCATCCAACGTCAGCAGATATAATTATGAAACAAATCAATAGCTATTAAATAAGTTTTGAATATTTGTATCGTATTCATTTAAAATTATTCCTATCAATTGTATTTTCCAATATTAATGGGTTCTATAAAATGAATGATGTTCGGCAATCTTTAAATACTTTTTCCTAAATAATTGTTGAACAAACTGTATATGCTTTACGTTATTGTGGATTAAATCGACAGTATTCGTTATGTGCAAAGCCGTGTCTAGCAATTTCAACATTATTTAAACGAATTCCATCAAATAGTCCCTCGATTCATTCCATTTATCGTTTGATTCCTTTACCAATAGTTGCTAGTGGCAATAAATATAGTTACTCCAACCTTTCGAAAGTCCTTGGAAACAATTCTATTGAGCAACCATTGATTATGTGGAACAATGAAGTAGACAGCACTGAATGTACATTGCCAGCTGTCGTTTTATGTCACAAGACACCTATTTTAATGTCATTATCGAAATGTTCGTGTCTATCCTAATTATTAGACGATCAACAGTCTGTTACAACTATGTGTGAAGCAAGTCAATCACACAATGTTGAACAAACAGTATTACGTGATGATAATGGACTCTGGTTTTTTTATGATACCAATCGCACGTATTACTGTCAAGTTTATTCGGATCTAAATCAACTGACTCAAACTATGACAATTAATGCACCAGCTATTATAGGCATACCATGTCATAAAACAATTATATCTCCAGCTTTTCATTACCTACCACATCATACAAAACAAATCGAGTTGTTGTCATACCCGGTTTCCACTTTAGTATTAAAAATCTACCTCAATTTTTCGTTCCACTAGAAAACATTACACAAAGGCTTTTATCAGCCCATCGTATACAAATGGAGAAATTAATAACGAGTTTATACCAATATTTTCATTAAAACAATCAAAAGTTCGAGAAAAAATTCGTGACTTTGGAATATACATTTTACATATTGTATATTCCTTATGTTCTTCATCCATATTTACAGATTAGTCATATCAATCGAATTTCTAACGTCGATTTCATATTCTTCTATCCACTTTCACAGGTTATTGTCGGTAACACAATATTGATTATCTTTAAAGGATATCATCACTAAATACTTTTTAATCTTCACCGGAAGAACAAATCTTTTAGCTTTTCACGAAAGAAAAAAGAATAGGAACTTTTTCAGTAATACCACAATGAAGACTAATGAATGAGATATGAAATCAATGGAGTTTTTTGAGATCTATCTATAACCAGTTTTCATTGTTTTCGAACTAATTCACAGTCGAATTGACAAACGGAACACTAAGATATCAGTAATTTTTGGAGCGTATTTTCGAGTTTCTAGAATGTAGAATGGTTTAAGAAGAAATGAACATATGGAATCGATAGAACTCGTTGAGTTCTACTTGGAACCAGCAAGAGTGACATTGAAACCGGAAGAGAAGTGAATCGGGAAAGGAAATATTCGAATTGATTGATAAGATATCTTGCATGCCAGATATCACTATATTAGAATATGAGACCAATTAAGTCTTTTCTTTTGTCATAAAAGAGTGAGTAAGATGATAATGGACCATGATGAAAAAGAAATATAGCTCTATCTTTCTTTTCATTATACGACGATATTCATCTTTTTCATGACAAAAGACAAGAGTTAATTGATTTCATACTCCAATATAGTGATATTTGGTGTTCTCTCTCTATTAATCATGCAATGATTCATTTCACAATGAAAAGTGAAGAAATAAAAATCAAGTTCATATATAGACACAATATCTATTAAATAGAGAAAATGAATAATAGCATTATAGAAATTTTGAAAAAATAATTAAAATTCAACTCCTACTTTTGATTGTTAGGACTATAGTTAAGTGGAGGTTATTTGCTATGTGAAAAAGTTTGAAAACATATGTTTTAGATGGCAGCTCTGTAAAATGGAATTTTGAAAGGCCTAAACAACAATAAAAAATTCTCATTTATAAAGTATTCGATAGAGGACACTTAGAGTCATCTCTCAGTGCATGAAGATCGAAATCGAAACGCTGTTATATATTTTAAATATTTCACATCCAAAATCTAATCCAAACACAATAAAATATAGATATTCAGAATCAGCTCGACGAGCTCTATCGAGCCATGCACGAGTCAAAATTTTTGAAATTGGTATGTATCCTAGTTCTTCGTACTTCTGTGTAACTTAGAAAGAAAAAGTGCGCTTGTTCTTCTTTGACTTTAGCAGAGACTGTTCGTTCTCTTATGGTAATGTCAAGAAAACGCTCTATTCAGTGAAAGAGTATTGCCAGTATCTTTTTCTCAACCGATCTTAAGCTTATTAAAAGAACTCATCGAGTTGCATTTGTGGTTAAAATATCATATTGGTTCATGCCTTTCTCGAAAAGATAGTCTAGACTAAATTTTCAAGACGAAATGGGGTATCCAAATGGGATCGGTATTGGCTTTTGTGAAAGCCATGAATATATTTTGTCATTCTAATTCTTCCACGATCTGATAGACCTCAAAATTTTCGATCGACTCACACCATTTTATGCTCATACAAATGGATTTTTTATTCATTTTGTAGCACCGCACTGTGAAGTGGTCACCAGATCGGTTGACAGAAGGGTTCATGATACCTATGCATGCACTGAACTTCGAATATTAATTGAGTTTCACTACCAATCAGTTTGAACTCGATTTCTGTATGGGATGAGCGACGATTTTAAGAAAGATTTCCACAAAACTAATGTTGGCGCCAGAATAAAAGGCACCTGGTTGCTTTTCGAATAACTTTAGATAGGAACAAGATAGAGATCTGCGGTTTTCACCGTTTGATAGTCAAGATCGGAGACCATATTTTCATAAGCAAAATGTTTTCTGAGGAAAAATCGCAAAACCGTTTTCTTTTTGAGGACCTTTGGAAAACTACTCTGTTTTTTTTAAAACTGTCATAAAGACCTACTGATTTTTTTGCACACTTGGAATCAGCGTCGAATCATATATATTTTGAATGTTTTAGAGAACTTTTTTTTTCATCGAAAAACTTATTCCTAGGTGTTCTCAGAGCCATGTCAAAAAATGAGTTTAGCCAAACGGCCGCTTCTATTGTTTACTCATGTGCCATTTTGTATCCTACTAGCAGTTTGCAAACTTTGAACTCGCTTTCGATTGTCCAAATGTCATTTGCATTAAGTTCAGTTTTGAGGTGGCTCTGAGGGCATTTAGAAATGAATTTTTCGATGAAAAAAAAGTTCGCTAAAAGATTCCAAATATATATAATTCGATGCTGATTCCAAATATGTAAAAAAATCAGTAGGCTTTTATGACAGTTTTCAAAAAAACAAAGTAGTTTTCCAAGGGTCCTCCAAAAAACCGGTTTTGGGAGTTTTCCTCAGAGAAGATTTTGCTTATGAAAATATGGTCTTGGGTTTTGACTATCAAACGGTGAAAACCGTAGGTCTCTATCTTGTTCCTATCAAAAGTTACTCAAAAAGCAAGAAGGTGCCTTATATTCTGGCAGCGATAATAGTAACTTTTTCACAGCTACAGAGCGAAAAAAACTAAAAATTTCGATAATAACGAAGTAATACTTGCTTGGTACAATTCCCTTTCTATCGCATGTCTCACGATGAAAAAGCAATAAGAGTAAAACTTTGTATCAGAATAGAAAAAAAATCACTCGATAGATTGCATATATATGCAGCTCTGTTTTTTTCTCTACTGATTCGACAGAGGAGAAGAAAAAGAGATGCAAGAGCCTAGCTTTTTTGTGTGATATTCGTTGATTTACAAGGAGCGAGAGAAGAAAGAAAAAAAATATTTAGCTTCAGTCACATTCCTGTTAGCGTCAATCATATTGCTCGCATTGCTGCTAATGATTCACACAAAATATACGTACGTGCCATACTGTATACCCGTTTTTCTTTTCGTTCCTGTGTTGCCGTTCTGTCGGTTTCTTATCGTTTTTTCGTTTTCTTTTATCACATTCAACGCGACGGGTCCCACGGGTGGGACCCGCTATATTTTAGGAAGAAAATGATTAGAAAAACACTTTTTTTTGCTTTTTTCGTTCGGTTAAAAGGTTGTGTTTGATTTATCGTATATTTTCTCGAGCCTCTCTTGAACCATTTATTATACAGAATGATGTTTCTCCTTAAAGTAACCGAGACAATAGAATTTGTCACAATCGGAACAAAAAGTCTTTACTTTCTTTGCAGTTGCATTACTTGTTTCTCTTGATTGTTGTTGCCTTATTTTCTCGTAGCAGCCAGCACAGCATCGTTAGACATCGCGAAAAGATTCTTCTCTCTCTTCCAGCTTGTGATCACCAAGTTTGCGCTTGCTTTGACTTGTTGACCGGTGTCTCGCTACAGGCTTCAGATTTTGAAATGATATACCGAGCAGTAAAGATCTCATAAGACTTTCACGAAACTTCAGGATGGTCTTATTATTTATTGAATAGTTTTCCTTGGATACCAAATAACTATTCACTATAGCCATCCCAAAAATCAATTTAAATGTCACCTTTCGGTATCATTTTAAAGATCGTCTGAGGCACGTATAATAGGCTCATAGTTGATCATATAAATCAGTGCCTTGGCTTCATTATTAGGTCATTTTGAAAATTTATTTTCCCAATGTCAGCTACATCTGCGGAATACGAAGGCCTTGTGGAAATCATTAAAGCATCTTTTTTGTCTTTCCATATGATCAGTTTTATGCCTTCCTGATTTTGACGTCCGTACGCTTCGCCACGCTTGAGTTTTTTTTGAAGAAATTTTTTTCCGGGCGCGGCACGATTTCTTCTCAATGTTGCAATAAGGCATGTATCGTGTGTCAACAAAGTTTTTGCTAGGGAAATACTAGTAAAGAGGTTATCGACTACCACAGTCCGATAGCATCCCGAAAGACCACCTAATGAATTCATCACCATTGTCTCAGCATGTCCAAGACCTGCCATTGGATCTTGCTCAGCAGTATAGATCAAATAATTCCACGTATATCCGTTAGTAGCCACTAGCGTGTACATGTTTATTCCATATTTGTGCGCTTTCAGTAGTGTAGAACTCGTTAAATCGATTCGACTATTCAACTTTTCATTCAACTATTCAACCATTCAACTATTACTATATGATAGATTAAGGATGCTACTATAGGATACTGCCTACAGGATGCTGCCTGCAGGATGCTGAAAGTAATCCACGGAGGAAAGATGCTGTCCGTTGCATTTGGCAGCAACCTATAAGTAGCGGTTCCTTGACAATCTCACCTCGCACGCCCTCACCGCCAACATTATATGTATTAGTTCTAGCATCCTGTAGTTAGCGTCCTTAATCTTTCATGCAACAATAGTCGAATAGTTGAATATTCGAATTTGAAACTTGAATAGTTGAAGCGTCTTTTCGACTTTTACATGTATGACTGCAAAAAGTTAAAATCAGCCAGAGTGCTTGTGACACCTCCTTTTTACCCTCATGCATCAGTACAAACTACGATGACTACGTCGCAGCGAACGTAATCTCATCATTTCACTGCAACTGCGGGCGTTGCGTTGCAGTTGTCAAAAAAGTGGTGGTATGGAAAATGTCTCGAAAGGTACAATGTTTAAAAATGCTTTAAGACTAGGCAAATCAAAATCCAAAAGGGCAAAGAAATTTATTTTGAAGGTATTTTATTAATCATCATCGGTATAAGGAGAAAATGTTTTGAATTGATAATTTATTTTATTTAAACCAAGTAACTTGAACTGATTGAGTATTAACTGAATCGTGACCAAT
>JAJEKB010019727.1:5779-18035 GCA_022393335.1 Macrotrachela quadricornifera
ATATAATATAACATAATAAAATAATATAATAATATAATATAATATAAAATAATAATATAAAGTTATAATATAAAATAACATACTCTGATATAACAATATAATAATATAATATAATAATATAATATAACATCATAATATAACATGTACTATACAATAATATACTAAAGTAAAATAATATAATATCGTAATATAATATAATATAATATCATAATATAATATAATATAAAATCATAATATAATGTCACCATATAATAATATAACAAGTAGCGTGGATCGAGGCGATCCATTAGGTTCCTTGGCTGCAGACTCGTACTACCAGCATGCGGAGAAATATACAAACACGCAGTCATTTTCGGGATTAAGACCCTGAACTATTTCGGTCCCAGTAACCTTATTTCTTTAATGTTTTTCTAAGGTTGATCATGTAGTAGCCGTATACAATCATATACGATCGCACACGGTGACATACGACCACACACGGCAGTCGTATAGCTCCATATACGGAGTAAAAAAGTTTATCTTTCAAATACTCCATATTTTTTCACGACCTCCGTATACGGAATCCATTTCTCTTCGTATCTCTCTGTATACGGGACTCGTGTACGGTCTCCGTATATCTCCGTATTTCTCCGTAAACGGTCGTATACGAGTGTGCATATTCGACCTGGGGAGGGTCGTGAATCCATGTTCGACATTGATTCTAATAGAAACATTTTTCTCTGCACAATACTATACGTCAGAGTTTTGAGTAAGATGTATACAGAAGTATGTAAAAAAATGAAGTTGCTGCTTGATGCCCTATTGTTGAGTCTTCATAGACATTAACCTTAAAATAACATTCAAAATAGACAAAGATTTTTCCTAGGCCACAATGTAATGTACTCTATATTTGTAGCAATTTTGAATAGTTTTCCTTTTTTAGTTCCTTAGTGAGTGTATTAAAAAATGTTTAGTAACTTTTTGAGAGGAATTCAAACGAGATGCATCCGTTTGGTTCAAACCTAAACTAATGTTGAAGTATGTAGCAATGTTAAGCATGGAAACGGTTAGTCGTTGACTTAGAACATTATTTCAAAGCACAGTTTTGAAATAAGTCTCAAGTAATTTAAGTGGATTTTCCAAGAACCGAATTAATCTTGTTTGATAATGAATCCGGCAAAATATCATTTTATAAAAACAAAACGAAATTGAAAACTGATGAAAACTACACAATGTCATCTTAGTGTTGGAAGTTTTCGATTGCGTGTCGATTTTTTATGAATAAGCTACTTTTGTGCGCATAATACTCCTAATGTGACAGATGATAGACGGAAAATAAACTGTACATAGAAACGACTAGTCGTTGATTTAAAAAGTTCATCATAAGTGCAATAAGTGAGATTTAAGGTACGTTAATAGATTCTCAAATAATTCAATTCTTGAGCAAAAATAAATCTTTATTAGACGTTTTATGTAGCAGAGCATATTCAGTAGAGGAATTGTGAATACTAACATAGTATTATCTGCTTACTGTAGCGTATGCAGAAATAAATATATGGTCATGTTGTCTTAAAACTTTAAGAGGCTGTCCGAAATTCTCTGATTTGAAAAAAAGATATCTTTTCATGGAATTGTGGTTTGGAGTGATCACCACGTGCTAATGGCACTGAACTTGATGAACAAACTGAAGCATCTGAACTGTATCTAATTCTGTTTTCTTAACTCTTTCTAGCCAGCTACCAGAGCAGAGGAGCAAAAAATATTTTTTCATACATTTCTCGTGTGGGTAGGTCATAGAAGTAAGAAAAGGTTATGTTTCCAAATCAGCTAGCGTATCAACATCTAATGACATGATGTATCCAAATAGATGCATCCGGCCATTGAGGAACAAAAAGTTTTGAAAAACGTTTTTTTGCCTATCCAAAATCAATATTTTATAGTTTTTTACATCTATACTTGTCGACTTAACTATAGTTTATGTGTTTGTTCATGTTTTACAAGCCAAAACTTGAATATTTTGTAGAATGCTCTGGGATTTTTCAGTATGATGGAAAATTAGTTTAGTTTTTCCACGAAATTTCTGTCCATTCTGGAACATCCTAGAAAGTTTTTGGACATTCTGTACTTTTTAGAGCTAGATTATTACGAAACGTTCAGACACCTTCTAGGATGCTCCTGAATGGTCAGAAATTTCCTAGAAAAATTATGATTACGTGTGCAGGTATAGATGTGAACAAACTACAAAATATTCAATTTCGATAGACAGAAAAAAAAGATTTTTTTTATAATTTTTTGCCCCCTAGTGACCGAATGTATCTAAATGGATGCATGTCAATATTTTATTGTTCGCGTCTTGTGAATAATCCGTCTTAGTAATGCAATAGACAATAGGTCTATGAAGGAAAATTAATAAGTAATTGCTTCGAAGTTAGATTGTTTAGAGACATGAGAATGAGATCATTTCCATATGGATGCTATTTTGGAGCATTAAGTGTGGAACCGGTCAATTTACAAGTGAATTGTTTTTTCCATCTAAATACATAAATTTGTGCTAAAATGTGTTAACCTAATTATCAAATTGTCAAAAAATTTGATACCATCACTACAGGTCAGATTTTCGTAAAATAGTGACTTAATGTATCCAAATGGATACATCCAGCCGGAAAGGGTTAAAGATACAGTTGTATAGCGATAAATATTACGCTTCAAAAGACATGAATGTTTGTCTCTCCGTTTTGTTCAAACAAATCAGAGTTCAGGCTTAGAGAATATGACGTTCCAAACCACTGAATATGGTCAGATATCTGTATTAGATGTATGACAGTTTCTGATTAGGGAACTGAACTGGTTCAAATAACCAGTTCTTTTGAAAAGAACTTGTAGCTAGAACCAGTTCTTTTTTTAAAGAACTGGGACGATTTTATATAGAAAAAGTCATTATTGAACCAGTTCTTTTTCAAGGAACTGGCCTGCACGTCCAGTTCTCAAAAAAAAGAACTGATCCCTCCACCCAGTTCTCGAAAAAAGAACCAGTTCTAAAACTGGTGAACTGCCACACATCTAATCTGTATTCTACTTGATCAAACTCAATCCAAGACAAAGAACTTGAACTTTGCTTGTCATTTACATATGAATCTATATAGAGATATTTCTCCAAAAAACAATCATTGCTAGAGTGGATGTTTGTTTCGTAGCTTTCATGCAATCAAGAGGGAAAATTATTTTGAACGATAATCACACTAAATTTTATTTCAGAAAAGAGTCAGCAAATCCGTAGGATGAGCGCTACCTTGTTATTTTTATGAAACGCAATCGAAATATCTAGCATTGATGCGTTATGTGTAACAATGCGATCAACTGACCACTTGGAAACTAGTTCAAAACGCTCTCAATGTAAACGTGGTGTATACCATTGCCAATGTCCGAATTTACGAGTTTTAATACATGTTGTTGTCAACGCAATAAACTAATTGTTTGCAATATGTTTTAAAACTCTTTATGTACAAACATCGTTTGTACTGGTAAAAATGTTCGATTTCAGACATTTTCGACTATAGACAATGTATCGATTGAAAAAACAACCGTATAAATTGTTGATTTCTCGATAATCAATATTCTCGTTATTTAACTTCAGCAAGCTGATTGATTGAAATGCAACTACTTTCGCTACACTAACAGATAGAAAAACCTAAAATCAGTTAACTGTAAACATTTTTTTGAGATATTTGCTTGGCTGTTACTGACCCAGGAAAACGATTGTTTCTTTGTTCAATAACTTGATTTCTTGTTAATCGAACTTCTCGGCTTCATACGGAATTTCGTAGTCGATGCAACTTCAGTACCATCTAGTTTTCTTTATGGAATGGATTATGGTAACAGGTAACATTGTGAAAAAATTGGATTATTATTCAAATGATTTATCGATGTAGTATTATAAAACGTTTCGATACTGATCTAATAGTCGTGGCAACGATATGAACAGAAAGGTAATATCTTGAAAAATTTATATTAGTTTTTCTAAGAAAAAAATTATTGTAAGAAGATTGAATTTTGCTAGCAAAGGTGTTCAGAATATTTCACACTTTTCAAAATATGTCTTACTGTCCTAAGATGTTTTTCATAGTAAGTAGAAATTTGCTTGTCATGTAAGTGTAGGAATATGCCAGCACTGTCTACAAACATATTTTGATGTTAGATATTATTGTTTCTTAAACTGATTACTGATAGATGGGAATGGAATACTTAAAATGACGAAGATGAATTTCTTAAATATTATCTAGACAAAACGTGGATGCAGTGAGAATATTTTACATGAATTTTTTGTTCTAATCTTCGTATATGGCACTAACGGTTGAATAATGTCTCATGATTGTAATTGCAGATCATTTAACATTAATAGCAATAGATATCCTTCGAAAAAAAGAATCAGCAAATGTATGCAATGAATGCTATTTGTGAAATATATGCGAAAAGATTGTTAATTGATAAACAAAAATTAGTATTTTAATTGTTTTAAGATAATGCCATTAATTGAGCAAGAACTAAATAAATCTCTGTTATGTATTAGAATGATAAAATGCATCTTAGGGCTTAAAACTCTTTCTAATTTAACTGATTTTTGCACATTTTTATTTTGTACTAAAATGTGAAGGTCTCACAAATACATTTTTATGATGTTAAACAATTTTCTAAATCAAGATGAGGAATGTGTTTAAAATAAATAAATATTGATATTAACTTGTTTAAACTTCACGAAAGATCTTTATAATCTTAGTAATTAGTAATTTATCATAATCTATTTTATAAATACAAGACGAACAGTTACGTAGATATTATAAGCATTCGATAATTATTAATTTATTTATAAAATTCTTCTAATAAGATTTTATGTATTCTTCTTTGTTGAGGTTTTAATCTTTCGAACTTATAAGTTCATCGTAATAATTCAAAAAATCGTTTTCATCGTGGTAGAGAACTACAAAAATATAACTTCATTTAATATTACTATATCATCAAATGGTAATTGATTTGTCTCATTCTTTAGAAATAATTGTGAGATCTTTCTCAGATCAAGTATTAATGCTGCTATTTTATTTTGCTCTATACACATATAGAACTTATGTCAATTATCTGAAAAATTTAAACTCATTTGTTTTTGTATGGGAATTCAAGTATGAACAAAAAATTGAATTTGAAATAAAACAATAACTCAATATTAATTTAATGGAGAAATGTATGACTCTAGTTTTTAATTCCAACATCGATTACTAAAATTAATAAGTTAAATAAAAATAAAATTCTTTTGATAAATTAATTTATTGATCTATAAATGTCATAAAGTATAACAAGGTGTTATAAATTATTTATGATAAATCAGGACATTCTCAACCTTACATTCTTTCTGTTTTACTGATTTACGAGGATCTTCAATCTGGAATGTATGATAAATAATTATTTATTAAATATTCGATCTTTTCTTTTTAGTCATTTCGTATCAAAAGAGAATAATAAAAACGAGATAATAAAAGAATATTTCAAGTCTAAAATAAACTCTATAAATTTTCAAAACAATTACGAAGCTGATGACATCTATTTTGTTCATATAAACATAAACTTTATCGCTCTCTAACAATAAAATAAAATAAAAAACTCTCACAAAAAGTACAATTAAATTGATCATTCTTTTTTTTTTGATACCTCGCAATTTACATTAACAGCATAGATAGTATGTCACTCTTTATAGTGAGTTTCGGCATTATTTAAAAAGAAAGTATTTTTACTACTTCGATAAATCAAATATATTCTTTAGAGTGTATCAATAAGAGTAATGGCCAACATGCAGACGAGAAAAAAATAAGAATTAAAACAATTAAAATCTCAGTCAATCTCATTATTTGCCGGTTCTTAATTATATATGTGATGATTATTTTTAAGTATTGAATTTGGTTTTCGACTGAACAATTATCTACGAAATAGGCAGATCAAATATTCTTAATTAATATGTACATTTGAAATTCAGTTTTTGATTTCAACCAACAAAAATTGACAATTTATAATATATCATTCATTGACTATTGTACTATTTATGAAAAAAAATGTTATACGCAGTCTAGATGATGATTATTTCATCAAAGATGAAGAATAATATCTTACTTACGTACTTCAAGATAATCCATTAATTTAAAAGTTTGTAATTCCAAAGATGACAAACTAGATGTCGAAAGAATTTTGTATATTGCATAAAATCTCTTATTTTCATTCTTACACTTTGAAATATTGTACATTAATGGTAGTAATGAGACTGATAAAGAAGGTGTAGCTTCAAGTAGTGTATTAGCAGTCGATTTCTTATTGTCGTTTTTTCGTTTGACTGAAACCGAGGAAAATTAAAATGATTACAGCAAATAATTTGTTGATGTCTTTAAATCTTAACGATTGGATAAAATTTTTTGTGTTGTATACAAAAATGACCTTTGCAAAGTGCTATTCAGAAGAAGAAGAAGAACTTATCATTGAACGTTTGTTATAAATAATTGATTATTAAAGGAAGTCGAAATAAAACTTTCTTTTTTAACTAGATAATAAAGATTTCAATCTATACTGTAAAAAAGAAAGAGTGGACAATTAAATTTTTGTTCTATATACAACGTTTCATAAACTCTTCATTGGTTTATGACAATATCGTAAATCTCTGAAGAATTTACGGCAGCACAAGTATATAAACATAAAAGAGGCTTAGTATCTTAAAACTGAAGGAAAAAAAGTTTTTGTTTCTACGAACAAGGATTGATTATGGCATCTCTTTCACGAAAAACGTTTATTATTCTGAAATTTATAGAAAAGTGATAATGTCGATTTATGAAAACATAGGCTATTGTAAGGTTTTATATAAAGAGTAGATCATTTAACGTATAATCAAGACTTTTTCAGATGTTTTTTTCTTAAATAGTGCCTTAGGAAGCCTATGTTTCTCTTATCTCACAATGATTTCTGTTGTCAATTGTATTGATTTGTCAGAAGGAGATTAATGTTTATTCAGTTTTTTTTTATCTAATGTTATTCATTAAAAAATATCGATACTATCATTAGGATCGATTTTTAGTATTTAGTTTAGATTTCAAATTATGTATCTGTAGGTTTCTGTCTTAAGCATAGTATCAAATTGATGAAAGAAAAAATCTTTAATCATTGTCTCAATGAGTATCTTACTAAAGCTGATGAACTTGTACTATCTCTTAATATATGGATGTATATTTGTGCATGTGTGCAGTTGTTAAATAGTTTTAATGCAGATGAATTAAAATCTAGAGTAGTAACATTTTTTTTTAGTCAATCTTCAAATATTCTTCCCTTCGTATCAATTGAAGAGAAAATTTATTTCTTGTAATTAATTCGTTTATAATTGGCAAGTTTATTATTAGCATATTAAAAATAATAAAACACCTTTTCTTTTAATAGTTCTATTAGGAACATCAATTCTTGATCTTTCATTCATTCTGTTTGAGATAATGATCTTTACATATGACTGACTTTGCATATTAGATCTTCAGTCTCATTAAATCAAATTCAAAAACTCATTTTTTTTAATAATATGGCATAGATATAAAATTTTTATTTTGTATTCTGTCGAAGAGATGATAGTAGATTTCATGACTCTTAAAGTTTCTGAAAGACTTTGCTCAACATCATGAGGTTTTATGAAATATAAAGGAATTTTGAAGGATCAAAGTTCGAAAGGTAACAGAAAATTTAAAAAGATTTGCAAAACTACAAAAGTTCTTGCATGATTATTGACATTACCCAAGACTTTCACCCACCCTCACCCTCACCCTCAAGATTCGCATAATCTTTCTGTTTATGATTTTCATCCAGATCTTTCAATTCTACATTTTCACGTTAAATCCTCATTGCGAAGCTATTGCATTTGATATTCTAGGTAAAGAATTGGAATACTCATATAATCATGTATTTCAATATTATTCTTACAATCGAATAGTTTAATTAAAATTTCCTGCTCACAAATGGATATATCGTCGTTCAACTTTGTTTCTTTTCGTAAGTGGAAATTTTGTCAATTAATATTTTTCTTCTGTTTTTTTCTTTTTATCAGGAGACTACACTCATATTTGTCTTCTTGTTTTTAACCATAAGCTATTCTTTTATCACATTTTTTTCGGTGAATGTGTTTTCGTTTTTTTGTTCTTCTCTAATCTTTTCTGTCCTCTTTCAATTTTATTTTTGTTTCTTTTGCTCATATCATCGAATGCGCGTGGACACACATTTTTTGCTTGGTAGAAAGATATGACACAAATCTGTTGTTCACATATCTTCTTATCGTTTTACCTGTTACTGCCTGTATTCATTCTATTCGTCTTTCGTATTCTCATCTTCTTTCTCTCTCATCATTCGAAATAGAAACGAACTAAAAGAAGGAAGAAAAAAGGATCTTTGACACCCTACAATAAAAAAAACAAAAAATAAATATAATTCGAAAAAAGAGAAAGATTAGAAACAAAGAAAAAAAAATCTAGCAAGGAAGTAAATACTCTTTAAAACATCATATTTTAAATCATATTTTCACTAGCATTTTTTTCAATTAGTTCAAATTTAAAACATTCATACATTATAATTATGAGCAAACAAAAATCAACGACTAATACCAAACCTAATAACACACAAGAAACAAAACAAGTATCAGCTGTACCGAAAGATGCAACTGAACGTCGACGAATTAACATCAAAATGGTACAAAATGTTCTTCTCATTTGGTTGGATAAACATATTGATAAAGAACACAACGCTGATTGTCGAAATACCGTAGCACAACTACGTCGTGTAGTAAACAGCGTCAATACAATCACTGATGGCCAAGAATGTATACAATTTCTGGAAACTAATAACAAGGAGAAGGTATGTATGATTATATCTGGCGCACTTGGTGAACATATTGTGCCTCGTATTCACAATATGTCCCAAGTAGATTCAATTTTTATCTTCTGTGGTAATAAAAACTACCATGAAAAATGGGCTAAAGAATGGTCAAAAATTCGGGGTGTATTCACAGAAATCACCCCGATTTGTGCTGCTCTCAAAGAAGCAGCTCAACAATGTGAACAAAATTCAATTTCCATTAGCATTATGAATACAAGTGGTGATACATCGAATGCAAAGTTGGATCAATTAGATCCAACTTTTATGTATACACAAATCTTCAAAGAAATCTTATTATCCATCAAGTTTGAAAAAAAGCATCTTAATGAATTTACTAATTACTGTAAAGATGCTTTCGTTGACAACGAACAAGAATTGATCAATGTTAAACAATTGGAACAAACTTATCGTACTAAAACTCCAATTTGGTGGTACACATGTGAATCATTTTTATATCCAATGCTCAATCGTGGTCTTCGAACAATGGATGGAGATATTATGATTAAAATGGGATTTTTCATCAATGATTTACATCAACAGATTGATGAATTACACAAAAAACAATTTAGTTATCATAATGCTACAACTTTCAATGTATATCGTGGTCAAGGCTTATCCAAGACAGATTTTGAACTATTGAAGAATAACAAAGGTGGTCTATTATCCTTTAACAATTTTTTATCTACCAGCAAAGATCGTGAGATTTCTCTACCCTTTACCCACAAAGCTCTTTCTAGTCCCGATATGGTGGGCATCCTTTTCATCATGACTATCAATCCTTCGATACCATCAACTCCTTTCGCTTCCATCAAAGGTATTAGCTATTATCCAGATGAAGATGAAGTTCTCTTCGCTATGCACACTGTATTTCGTATTGTCGATATTAAGCAACTCGTTGATAATCATCGTCTCTTTCAAGTGGATTTGTCTCTTATCAGTGATAATGATAAAGATCGTCGTATACTTACGGATCGTATACGAGAAGAAACTGAAGGATCAACAGGATGGAATCGATTGGGTGAATTACTAGTTAAAATAGGTCAACCTAAAAAAGCTCAAGAAGTTTATGAAGTTCTTCTTGAACAAACAACTG
This sequence comes from Macrotrachela quadricornifera, assembly GCA_022393335.1. Lineage (NCBI taxonomy): Eukaryota > Metazoa > Rotifera > Eurotatoria > Philodinida > Philodinidae > Macrotrachela > Macrotrachela quadricornifera. The sequence goes on from JAJEKB010019727.1 coordinate 15,783, forward strand.
ATGAAAGAGAAAAAGGAAATATTTATAAGGATCTTGTATGGATAAAATATATGCAAGGAGAATATCAAGAAGCAATTGCTTTCTACGAAAAATCACTTACAATTTATAAAAAAATTCTTCCTTCAAATCATCGTGATTTGGGTTATCTCTACATCAACATTGGTGTGGTGTATAGGAACATGGGTGAATACTCTAAAGCACTTTCGTATTATGAAAAAAACCTTGAAATTAAACAACAATCACTTCCTGCAAATCATCCTGATTTGGCTATCTCCTACAACAACATCGGTAATGTGTATTCTGACATGGGTGAATACTCGAAAGCACTTTCGTATTATGAAAAAGCCCTTGAAATCGATAAAAAATCACTACCTGGAAATCATCCTGATTTGGCTTCAGACTACAACAACATCGGTTTGGTGTATGACGACATGGGTGAATACTCGAAAGCACTTTCGTATTATGAAAAAAACCTTGAAATTAAACAACAATCACTTCCTGCAAATCATCCTGATTTGGCTATGTCCTACAACAACATCGGTTTGGTGTATGAGAACATGGCTGAATATTCAAAAGCACTTTCGTATTATAAACGTGCAGTGAATATTGGAGAACATTCATTACCATCAAATCACCCTGATCTTCGAATGTATAGAAATAACCTTGAAATTGTAAAAAAGAAATTGTAATGTGATAACATGTGTTTGTTTTTTTTTGAAAAAGAAAATAAAACGATTGAAAAGTAAATGGATTTTAATATGAGATATGCACGCGCATACAGAGAAATTCTGTTCTTATTGAGAACATGAATGGGACGGTGCCCATCGTTAAGGTAATACAATACATGTTAAATAGCATGTATTGTATGAAAAGACCTTCACGACAAGTATCATGTTTCAATAAGGCAGAAATTTCTCTGTGTTAGGTTTAAAGATAATAGCCACCTAACAGGCTCATCATTAAGGTAGATAAGTAGAAAAAAAGAAAAACAAAATTTATTTATCACGATAATAAATTATTCTTTTCTGTTCCAAGAAAAGAATAATTTATTATCTTGATAAACAAAACAGGTAATATAAAACTACAAAACTCATCCGCATGATTAATTAAATAATTTTTATTTATATTCAATGATTGTGGAACAGAATCAATCATTGAATATAAAATAAAAATTATTCATTTTTTGATACGCTATTTCTCATTACTCAAATGTTAATTTAAATATCTTACCTTAATTGTTGTTGATAGATGAATTAATTAAACTAATGAAAAAAATGAAACATAGAATGAATTTATATAGTGTTCGTAGCTTGCTTTTAAAGTTAATGAGAAAAAAAAAAACTAAGCGGACGTATATGAATTTCTTTTCTTTATATCTTTAGACGAAGGAGATAATTAGTTTTTTTTTCATTTTAGACGTCTGTATAATAATAATTGTTATTATTATAGTGACCATATAAATTTTATTTTCCGTTCTTACAATATAATTTGTTATTAAATATATTTCGTATAAGAAGAAACTATTTTACTCTTGATAATGAAAATCATTTTATATTGATAAAATTTATCTAGTTTTATTTTGAATAAATCAAGAGTATTCATGTTATTTCGAAATGTAGCGAGAACGCGCCTAAACTCAATTATTTTTTCTCTTTAAGTTAACAAGTAGCGTTCATCGCGTTCCGATTCACTCAGTCCTAGACTGAAGAAAAAAAAAACAGTTTCCAAATATATCCGCATTGAATTCTATAGGAGTGCGAAAGAAGGCAATAGAAAAAAAAAATCGAAACATGAATAATAAATCGCAAGTAGCGCTCATCGATACAACTCGCTTAACCGTTGACTAAGTTGATCTAATTATCATCTGTCTTGCCCTATTCAAATCTATATATTGTGAACTATTACTATATAGTAACACTCAAGTGTAAAAACATAGAAGGTATTTTCATAAACGACTATTATTTAAACAAGCTGACATTTCAGATTTACTACAGTGTAGCACTAAAGATAGCTCGCAGTCGATCATCGGCGTTCCTGCAGTCCGCCACTCACGACTACTCGCTCGTGCATACCACCGTCAGATTATATTTTAAATTAGTTCTTTACTTTTTGTTTGAAATATGCTTGAAGAGCAAACAAAACCATTCAAGTAAATAGAACTCGCAACATAACTAATATATCATAATGATCACAAAAACTAATTTTTACAATTCTCAATATTATATACCAGAGAGATCCATCTATGAACTCGAA
>JAJEKB010019734.1:0-14576 GCA_022393335.1 Macrotrachela quadricornifera
AGAAAAAGAAGGTGTACAATTAGATAATTATGATAAACATTTTACAGAAATGATTGGATATATTATTTATGGTGCATTTAATATTGCAAGTGTTATTGTATTGCTTAATATGCTTATTGCTATGATGTCAAAATCTTATGAAACTATTGAAGAACATGCTGATGTCGAATGGAAATTTGCACGGAGTAAATTATATATGGAATATATTAGAGAAGGTAGAATTTTCAATTAAGTAAACAAGAAAAAAAAATTCATTATGTATTGATTAGTGAAATTTACTAGCATTTTTGCTTGCCAAACTTAGAATTAGTATGACTGTGAACTTTGATAATTCTATTAGCTGTTTGTTTGTATTCTTCTAAATATACTTGTCGAATTGAACTCCAAAGTCCTGTATAAAACTCCAATGAGTATAATAGATTTCCCGTATAAATTGCATCTTTATAATGTAAACTAAAACGAATGGTTTATTCTCTTACTTAGCCTTCAGTCTACAGATAATACATTGGTAGACTATCCAGTTTGGATTATCAAAACTTCGGACAAAATTCATCTGTCTAGAACGTGTAAGCGGGAGAGAAATAGAAAAAGTTAGGCATCCATAATACATTATATGCATCGCACAATATTTATCTATATTTCATCATAAATATTCTATTCATACCTTGATCACGATGAAACTCATCGGTGAGTCATCCCATCACTGCTTATCTAGTAAATGAAATTGATTCCAACTGAATATGTTCCTTTGAAATTTTGATGATAAAAAGTATGCTATCGTGTAATGCGATCTTTCTTCTATTGAATAGTATGTATTAGAAAAAAAATTATATAAGAATAGAAATAGGAAGAGGCAATGAATAAGCAGAAGTGCACGTCCTGTTAAAGTTGGCGCAAAAATATTGTTGAAATTCCATGTATAAGTTTCAAAAGTTGATTTTCACAGGAGATAGACAATAAACTAAGGGCTATCTAACAATTAGATCAGAAAATTTTGAAACCGTATTTGTGATAGTGTTCCACACTACTAAGTATTACCTTTCAACTAAACTATAGATTCCAGCAAAAACAAAATTTTGTTCAATTCGAACATCGATGATTGATATCTTCTATATTCTATTTTAGGGGGAACATTACCAGTTCCATTTAATATCATTCCAACACCAAAAAGTATCTATTATTTATTTTGTCGAATATTTTCTTGTATAAAAAAATCAAAAAAATTCTACTGAAAATCAGTCAAATTCAAACGAACAAAATAATGGACTACCACCAGCAATACGTTCAGTAGGAGTAGGTCGTAGAGGAGGAACACATTTAAATCCTAATAATATTCCAAGAACACCTAATATACAAGGATCACCTGCAAATTTATATAATAATAATAATAATAATTATCGAGCACGTCATGGTTCTTTTGATATAAATCAAACATTAACATATCTTAAAGTAATGCAACGTGTTATAAAACGTTTTCTTTTACATAAACAACGTAAAGAACAAGAAGAAATTCGTGAAGGTGATTTTGAAGAACTTAAACAAGATATTCAAATGTTACGTTTTGAATTATTAAATCGTATGGATATAACACGTGATGATTTATATAAAAATAGTCATTTAATAAATGAAGGTGTAGTTCATGTTGGTGAACTTTTATCATTTGTTATGAGTAATACAAATCCAGTTATTAAAGAAAATTTTCATTTATTTAAAAGAAGTTTTTATTCAAGAACAGATAGTGGAATGGAATCAAATACATCAACTATTAGTACAACATCAATGCCGAATTTAGTTCAACAAATTCAATCATCAATAATTAAATCAAATTTTTCATTAGATAATCAACAAGAATCAGATAATAGTTCAACAAATATAGTTAAACCTGTAAGTTTAATACAAATTAGATTATCAAATATTACAGAAGAAGGTGATGATGAAAATATAGAAAATTCTTTAAAATATATTGATGATGATGAAGAAGAAGAAGTGGATGGTCGACATATGTCAGTACAAACATCAACAGATAAAAATGAATTTTTTTCAAGATTTTAATGGTGCTGACAGCTTATCTTATTGATTATACTTGTAAATTTCTTTTATTTTTAAACGAAATAAACACTATTCATTTATATTGATTACAATCATTTATATATAAACAATCATATTGTTATATCATAAATTTCTTTAGAAGATTTTGATTGAGATGCAAAATATACAAGATATATTCATATTTCATAAAGAACTAAGCTAAAATTTTCTAAGGACAATAATACCAAGTTGTGGGTAAAATTTTGAAATCGAAATTATCTTATTCAATATTTTTTTTCTAAATGCCTTGCTATTGGCTGAATAGCTAGTAAAACGACCGTAGTTTCAGAATCGTGATTATGGATAAAATATCACTTGAAATGCTTTTTTTTCATTAGGTGAGATATGTGAACGTTGGACATTATTAATCTTATAATCTAACAAGTTTATTATTATTTCCCTTTAATTTATAATCAGTGATTTGAGAATTTGCCACTATTTGATTCCGAGACAATTGTATATATAAAAAGTTTAATATTGTTTTACAGTGAATATAGAAAATTTGCCCTTTTTTTTGTTAAATATGGTCATCATCAACACTAAAAATATCATTTGTAATCCTAATTTTCTTTCTTTTTGTTTTATTACGAAACAAACTGTAATAAATAGAGATTAACTATGACAACAAAAACTAGGTTTTTAATCCAAATAAATCAATAATTACATATGAACATACATATTTTTCTAATGACACGTATTTGGTATAAATGACAATGAACAAAAAGATAAATTTTATGTATGAATTTACAAATATAGAATAGAACGAAATTGTATTTTGTCATTTTTGATTTTAATAGTAATAATATGAGTTACATATCTTGTATCGATAAACAAGAAAAATTACTGAATAAAAAAATTCTTTTTCAAAGATGGTTTTATAGTATCGTAGGAATTTTAACAATGATTCCAATTATTCTTCTTACACTTGAACAAATACAAAATATGAAAAGAGAAAATCATGAATTTGCTGTTTGTCTTTTACTTCTTGTTCATTCAGGTTTATTTATATTAAAGAAATTTTTTTTTTATTTTTGAAAAAATTATTTTTTCTTTAGGATGTGTTATTTATTCTATGATTTCAACATCTTTATTTTGTCGTAAATTTTATTATAGAAAAAGAAAAGATAATAAAAAAAAATATTTATTTCTTTAGGTATTACTGATGCACTTTTAACAACTTTAACAATTATACTTCTATCTGCTTATACGGGCATACATTATTATATTCGTTTTATGTTTGATCATCATTATTATTATTCAAAAAATGATTTTATTACCGTTACTGTAAGATGATAATAATAATTAATATTTTCTAATGATATATTATTCTATTTTATTTTAGCTTCGATTAGGTTTTGTATTAATTATGTTGATTATATTACTTCCATGGACAAATATTATGACTCATTCATATCGAATAAATATAATGAATGAAAATGTTTGTTCTCAAACAATAACATTTTTTTGGTTTTTAAAATTTGATTCAATGTTAATTGTATGTAGATATAAGAATATTTAAAAATAAAAATCATTTTATATTTACAGATTTCTTTATTAACATTAAATATTCGTACTCAAGCAGATTTTAATCGATTTCAATTATTCATATTATTTATTGGATTATTATTTGTTTTTTTATGGTTAATCATTGGAAAAATTTTAGTAAAAAATATTTCTATTTATTTTTTATTATTTTATATAAATGAAATTATTATAACTTAGGCTAATAACAAATCTCGTCATTGGATTGTATGGACTATTTTTTATATATTAGCAATAATTCATATAATTTATTTAGCATATATTATTTATTGGGTGAGATTTTTGATTATTTATAAAATAATTTTTTATTTGTAAATTTAATTTTCTAGTCAAAATTTGAATATGATTTATTAATGAAAACAAATGAAACAAGTTTAATATCATTACTTATACAAACATTTATTTGTAGTTGTATAAATATTCTTATTCATGTTCTACTAATCATAATTAGTTTTTCTTTATGTTGTTCATTTTGATTATAATTAATGAAAATATATATTTGATTTTTTCTTTTTTTGTTTGTTTCGTTTTGCATGACATATGCATTATCAATGTCATTTTTGAAGACGAGTCATTTTTTAACATATGCTAATTGAAGAAAGTTGTCATGAGGTTTCTTGTTGTTTGATGAATCAATGATTCGGTTGACATATTTGTGATTAAATTTCAAGAGAAAAAGAAAACGACATTCCGTGATTTGCTAATTTAGATCATTTATTTCAGTAGTCTTTTTTTTTTTTTTTTCTTTTGATAATAATGTTGAGCTGATGCTTTTGTAACGATTTCCTTTTATATATGTGTTGTATTTATGGTCTCCGTTCAATGATTGAATAAAAAAAAAAAAAACGTAAAAAAAAAATTGATGACTATTTTTTTCTTTCTTCGCTTCTCCATTGCCTATTTTCTATGATCAGAAAACTATGAAGTTCATTAACGTCTTTGTCTACTTCTATCACATATTTATATCGGAATAAATAAAATTTACTTTCCAACCCATTGTGAAGCTTAGTTTGACTTATAGTTTAAAAGTTTGTATTTAATCGATTTTTTTTTCTCTATGAATTTCTAACTAGATAATCATAAATTGGAACAAAAGAATGAATAAATTTAATATATAATTATAGTGATTTATGCATATAGAAGAAAAGAACAAAGACAAGCAATTATATCGATAAACACATTCAACGACATTTTTTTTTTTGCAAGACAAAAAAAATATATAAGAAAGAGATGCTATCGACTGTAACTTGGGTAATATTTGTGGTCTTATCGGAAGTTCATCTGTGGATTAGAAAAAAAAAAGAATATATATATATATATAGAGAGAGAGAGAGAGAGAGAATTTGCAAGGAAAATACTCTTCAATAGAAATGTTTGATTTTTTTTCCCTTAATCCTGATTGTTCATATGTGTATTAAATATACTTGAAAAATCTTTTGTATTTTATTCTAAGCCCCTTTTTTTTTTATAGTTTATAATCGAGTATTATAAAATTAAAAAAATCTAAGGGATCAATCAGAACGTTTCTTTTTATTATTATTATTCCGATTTGTTTTTCTCTTTAGTTAAAATAAAAGAAAAGAAAATGGACTATCGAAGTCTACAATCAGTAAAAGACTTCTGGCAAAAATGGCGTTCATCACGTGTACTTATTTTATTCATTGTATTTGTCGCTTTATTTCTTGATAATATGCTTTTAACAACAGTTGGTAAATAAAATGAAATATAGATAATTTTATATATGATATTTTTTTCTTTTTATTAAAGTTCCAATTGTTCCTGATTATCTTTATCATCTTCAACGTCCGAATATGACAAATGATGATACATATAAATTTTTAGCAAAAAATTGTTCAAATCATGAAATAATTCAACATCGAAATTATTTTGTTCGACATCCAGCTCAATTTCGTAGTGTACTTCGAGCATATTGTAATTGGACTGTTGAATGGGCAATAAATAAAGTTGAATCTGAAAATAAACAACGAACAATTATATTAGAAAAAGTAAAATATTAATAATATTAAAAATACATCATTTTTTGTTTTCGTTGTCAAGGAAAATCAATGGGTTGGTATAATGTTTGCATCAAAAGCTTTTGTTCAATTATTAACGAATCCATTTGTTGGCCCATTAACAAATCGGTAAAAGAAAGAAAAAGAAATGATTAGATTTTTTTTAAAAATTATTTTATTATATTAGTATTGGTTACAGTATTCCAATGTTCTCAGGATTTGTTATTATGATTGTATCAACTCTTAGTAAATATTCTAAAGAAGATTTAGTTAATAACAAAAAAAAAACTTTGTTGTCTTCTTCTTCTTCTTTTTTTTAGTATTTGCTTTTAGTAAAAGTTTTGGTCTTTTATTTATTGCTCGAGCTATACAAGGAATTGGATCAGCTTGTTCAAGTGTTTCAGGTAAGATCAAAGATAAATATTAAGTTAGATTATGTCGATTTCTACAGGACTTGGTATGTTGGCCGATCGATATCCGGAAGATGAAGAACGAGGAAAAGCAATGGGTACTGCCTTAGGTGGATTAGCACTCGGTGTACTAAGTAAATTATATATAACTTATACTATAAATATTAATTCATGATTTATTATAGTTGGACCACCATTTGGAGGATTTATGTATGAATATGTAGGTAAAGCATCACCATTTATACTTTTGGCTGCATTAGGTTTATTTGATGGATGTAAGAATAGATTTTCTGGTTTTTTTTTTAAATAGTTTTTATATTTTGTTTAATTGATAGTATTACAATTAGTGGTATTAAAACCTGGTGTATCTGGAGAACCAATTCAAGGCGCTTCATTAAAAACACTTATTAAGGATCCATATATTCTTCTTGCTGCTGGTAGATAAAACAATTGAATACTTTTTTTTCTTGGCTATATTTGAAAAATTTAGGTGCAATTTCATTTGGTAATATTGGTATTGCTATGATGGAACCTTCATTACCTATATGGATGATGACAACAATGAGATCAACAGAATTTCAACAAGGTTTAATAATATTATGAATAAATATTTTAGAAATATTAAATTCTAGGAGCTGCTTTTTTACCTGCATCAATTGCATATTTAATTGGTACAAATCTTTTTGGACCCATGGCTCACAAAATGGGCCGGTAAAATTTTAAGAATTCTTTTTTGTTTTTTTTTTTTTGAAGTTTAATTTTCAAATTCAGATGGTTATGTTGTATGATTGGATTGCTTCTTATTTCAATTGCTTTAATTGGTGTACCTACAGCTACAAGTATATATGGTTTAATTATTCCTAATGGAGTTCTTGGTTTTGCTATTGGTATGGTTGATTCATCAATGGTACCTTCAATGGGTTATCTTGTTGATATACGTCATGCATCTGTTTATGGAAGTGTTTATGCTATTGCTGATGTTGCATTTTGTCTTGGTTATGCTATTGGTATGAATATTGAATTGTTTAAGAAAGTGAATAAGAATATTTTTTTGTTTAATAAAAATAGGTCCAGCTTTAAGTGGATTTATTGTTCATGCATTTGGTTTTCCTGCTATGCTTTATTTTATTTCATTTATATGTTTATGTTATGCACCTTTAATGTTTTTTCTACGAAATCCACCAGCAAAAGAAGAAAAGATGGTAAAGATTTTTTGCTTTTTATAAAATATAAAATTTTTTTTAATTACTTTTTTTTTTAGTCATTAATTATGAATGAAAATCATAATTCATTTTCTTATACACGAAGTAAATCACTTGATTATGAAAATGATTATTAACTTAAATGCGCAAAAATATAAATATAATTGAAATGAATGTTATTATAACAATATATATAAGCGTTGAATGACATCTGATTATTCATCCAAACATTCCTTTTAACCAATACAAAAAAAAAAATAACAGAATGACGAAATTTAAATGAATCATTGTTAAAAAAAAAGTGTTGCTCGGTTTCTTTTGTTCTTTTATAAAAACAAGAACATTCTAAGATCTTATTGAAGTGTTATTCTATAGTAGCATATAAATATCGAACAAAAATAATTCTTTTTTCTTAATATAAAAATAATGGCAACGAATGAATCTCTAACATGGTCTCGAATTGAAACAATTAATTCACCACCACAAGCACGTAGTGGACATAGTGCTGTTGTTTATAATGGTTCTATGTATATTTTTGGTGGTTTAGGTGAATATCGTTTTAATGATTTATTTAAATTTGATTTTGAATCTCATACATGGACAGAAATAAAACCAAATGATGAATCAAAAGTTCCATCAAAACGATGTAAACATAGTGCTTGTATATATCAAAATATGATGTATATATTTGGTGGATGGGATTCATCAGGTAAATTAAATGATATGTATCGATATATATTTGATCGAAATGAATGGGAAATTGTTTCTTGTACAAATCCACCACGTGCACGTAGTGCACATTCAGTAGCTATTTATCAAAACTATATGTATTTATTTGGTGGAATTGGTGATAATAAATATAATGATATGTATCGTTTTTCATTTAAAACAAATCAATGGTCAACTGTTAATCAACGAAATCCACCACCACGTCGTAGTTCATATGGTGGTGCACATATATATAATGATCGTTTATATGTAGTTTGTGGTTTAGGTTGTGGAAAATTTAATGATTGTCATTCATTTGATTTTCGTACATTAGAATGGACAGAATTAAAATATAGTGATGATTCACGTGTTATACCAGCTAAACGTGGTCGTCATACATGTATATTATCTAATGATAATCTTTATATGTTTGGTGGTTATGTTGGTATACAACGAAGTAATGAATTATTTGTTCTTAATCTTAAAACAAATCAATGGAAAGAATTAAAATTAAATTCAAATATACCAGCAACACGTGAAGGACATAGTGCAGTTTTATATAATAATTATATGTGGATATTTGGTGGATGGCATGATAATGGATGGTATAATGATGTATATACACTCGGTCCTCTCTAGATTTTATTTATTTTAGTTTTATACAAAGCAAAAAAAATTAAAAAAATATACATATTCTTTTTTGTTAATTATTTAGAGAATAATTAAATTGATGATGAAATTTTTCTTCATTTCGACGTCGTTCAATAGTATCTAATGCTGCACCAATACGTTTAAGTGATGATCTAAAATAAATAAAATTTTAATATTTTTTTTTATAATGAATTTAATATTTGTTAAACAATACCGATTTAATATTCTTTTTTCTAATCGTTTTCGTACAGTATTTTCTTCAATACTAAGATCAGTTAAACCAGATTCTTTTTTCTTTTTTTTCTTTTTTTTATTCATTCGTAAATCAATACCAGTTGTTAAACGTATATCTTCTAACATTTCAGGATCTTGCCATTCAGGAATACGACGTTCTTTTTTAAGTTCTTCTTCTTTTTCTTCTTTATTTCGAATTGTTTCATCTATTGCTTGTCCTTGTTCATTTCGAGGAACGATTCGACCATGAAATGGACATTTATATCGATCCATACGTTCACATAATTTACCATTACCTATAGGTACTCGACATTTCCATTTAATCGTTGGTAATTCACTAATAAATGTACGTTTATGCATTAATAAGGAATAATTTAAACTCTATTTAAAAAATGATTTGAAGAATGAATTGTTTATTTTTTGTTTTTGTTTTGTACTTACATCAGGCATATCGTTATTTTCTGAAGAACGTATAAAAACATTTTGAACATCACATTGTTTAAAACTACGTTTTATACAATCAGAATCACCATGGAAGAAATATTTTATTTCATCTTCAGTTAAAGTTGGTATTGCTGTCTAAAAATAAATATACAAGCAGTTTCTTATAGAATTAATCAAGAAAAAGAAAAGTTACACCTACCGGTTTTATAGGTGAACTTTGTATTACAGATGTCTGTTTTGGTGTTGTATTGATTTTTAATAAACCTGATTCAGGAGTAGTTACAGATCGTTTTGGTGCTAAATTATAATTTTCAATCATTTTTAAACAAGATTGAACTGAATTTTTTAAATCAATTGTTTGTTTCATAACTCTTATTACTTGTTGTTCATTAGAATTTTGTTGAATTTTAATAAATATATTCATCCATATTTGAATTTTATTTAAATAAACATCATTTAATTGTCGATAAAAATCATGAAGATTTTCAATTAATATACGATTATCATCTGTCATTTGAATATTAAATAAAGATGATTTGGGTTTTTCATTAATATTAATTGTTAAATTTAATTTTCCTGCTGTTCCAAGACCAAGCATTTGAAGAAGTTCTTGATCAGTTTTTTTTTGTTGGTACAAGTGGAACATCTATAAAATCATCATCATCATCATCGTCATCATCATCATCATCATCAGTATCTTCCATTGATTCTTCAGTTGTTATTGGAATTGATGATTTAATATTATTCGATACAAGTAAATTTAAACAATTTTCTGCTTGTTTTATACATGAATAAATTTCATTTGATGTTTCTATAAATAATAATAAAAAAAAGAAAATTTAATTTTGTATTTTTTAAATAAAAATTCTAAACAAACCATTTAATTCTCGAGTAGCATTTTCAAGTTTTTCTGTTAAACGTATTTGATTAGCTTGATTTCGTTCACGTTCTATTTGAGCTGTTATACCAATTGGTTCATCAATATTATCAAAATTTATAAATTTACAATTTTTTAAATAATTATAACCAATATCAAGTAATTTATATGTTGTACCAAATTTTTCATGCCAGTTTTTAATTGATGTTGCTGTAAATTGTTTTAATAATTTTGCTGTTTGTGTTGGTGGTGGTAATTGATTATCAACACTTAATCCTAAAATAAATATAAAAATAATTTTTTATTTATTTATTTATTTGTTTAAAATTTACCTAAACATTTATCAATAAGATAATTAAAATCATCAAGTAAAAGTGTTCGAAAATGATGAGAACGATTAAAAAGTTGATCAATTATTTGAAATGTTGAATAACGAATTTCTGAATGATATTTATCAAGTTGTGCAATTAATAAACGATAACAATATTCAACATTTATATCAGTTTGTCTTTAAAAAAGAAATAATATGATGATTTAAAATAAATATTTTATTTTTATTTCATATTACTTGCAAATCTGTTTAAGTTGTTTTATTTTTTCTTCATTTAATATTTTTGAACCAGATGTAGTCAATTCTTTAACTAAATTTGATAAATTCTGTTCAACTAATTGATTCATACTGTCTAAAGGATAGGATTTATCAACATTCAATATATTTTTTTTCGTTTTTCTATCTTTTATATTCAGAAAGAAATGATAGAATTTTCTTACCTTTTATTTTCTGAGAAAAAACAAGATTATTTATTCGTTTCTTATATGTCTTTTATTATATTTATACTTATAAAACAAAAACAAACAGAATATACATTAAAAAAAATTTACAGTAAAGACTTTCAAATAATAATAGAACACATAAACTTGCTTGACGTTTATTTTAAATATTTAATAAATGATCTATAGTTCAAAATCTTTGTTCTCAGCTTATTCAATAGACAAAATTTTCGTCTCTGAAAATCTATATATGTTTTATATTGTTACATCCTTTACAAGCAATAAAATAAAATGAATATCTATTAAGTAATTCACTATGATCGTATATATCTAATTTCGTTATATGTTGTAATTACTCTATTTCTTTCTGCTATTATATATATAGATGACGACACGTACGACATACATTTACATCTGAGTATTTTTCTAATTCGTTCATATAGATATAAATTAGATTATCAATTGGATGACTGTTAAAAACCTATAGATTTGTAGAGGAAACATGTATTTCTAAGTTAATAATCAATTACATATGAGTCTAGAGAATATCATGTGAGAGAGGATCGATTAATTAAAATATGCAATACATGTATGATTATAATAGATTATTTTCTATGAATTTTTATTGATTAACAATATAAAACATAAATGGATTTATCTGAACGAAGAAAAAAAGGACAAAACAAAACTTCTCTATCAAATAAATGAAGAACAAAGTCTTTTAATAAATAAAATAAATTCTAAACCAAAACCATTTATATCAATAGAATATATACTTGATTTATTCATAAATTCATCATCTACAAAATAACGCAAAAAAAAAAACAAATGGAATGAATCAATAAAAATAATGAATCATGTGTTTTTTATTAAATAAAGAAAAAAAAATCAAATTATCAAAAATCATTCTTTTAACAATCGCTATATGATATGACTCGAGAATATCAATGTAAAAATGCACAAATACAACAGATGTAAAAAAAAAAAATTAAATAAAAATAATCACAAATTTTATGTATTGATAAAACTAAAATTAGGCATTAATTTTATTTGCTTCAGGTAAATATCCTTCCCATATATGTAAAATTTTTTCTTCTTCTTCTAATAAATTTTTTAAATAATTATCAATTCCTTGTTTAAAATCATTTATACGTGTTTGTTCAAATACATTCATTTCTTCTTTAATTGTTGTTGATATACGTTCAAAATCTTCTTTACTACGTACAACACGACCTTCCCAATCTTGTATTTCCAATTCAGCTTGAGGAAGTTTATCCGCACCTTTTGGTGTTTGTTCTAATTTTGTTTTATTTTCACGTTTTTTTTTTAATGTATCTTCAGCATGTAACCATTGTTCATGTAATTTAATACGTTCATTAAATGTTAATTGTACCATATCTAATAATGATATATATTCTTTTATTAATTCTGTTAATATTGAATATTCTTTTGAATTTTGTTCATTATATATTTGATCAAATTTTTCTTGACAACTAGCTAATTCAATTAATGCACTAGATAATGATGTATGTTCTTCAACTGTAGCTAAATGATTAAGTGTTGCTGAAAATTGTTTTAATGCATGTGTTGATTCTTTACGTTGACCAAATAATGTATTAAATTGATTATGTAAATGTTTAAGATGTTTATTTAAATCAACTATAAATAAATGTTTTTCTTCAAACCATTGATCTTGTTCAGCTGTTTTTGTTGTTAATTTTGTAACTTGATTTGATATATTTGTAAATGCACGTAAAACACCAGCACCACTTAATGCTTGTGTATTGGTTGATTTAGGTAAATCATTAGGCATTTCAAGAAATTGTTGTATATCAGAATCTTCAACTAATTTTGTATGTTGTACTAAACGATTTAAATAACGTTCTAATAATGCACGACGACGATCAATAAAATCTGTTGGTATAGCTTCATCTTTTGATATTTTAACTTTTGCCATTGATATTGAATCTTTTTCAGGTGGTGATGGAATCATAATACCTGTATGTAAATGTTTATTAACAATTTTCATATGTAAACCAAGAAAATCACTAAAACGTCGATTAACAGAAAATTCGGATTTTTTAAATATTGATAAAGTTGTTTTTGTTGTTATACGATAAGTCATATATGATGACATACCCTTTCGAAAAGAAAATATAATTAAATTTAAATAAATAAATAATAAAACTTACATCTCCAACTTTTGTTGGATCACTAACAGTAATTTCGATATTACCTTCATTTGAAGGTTTTTGTACCGGTTTACTAGTTGTTACTGTTTCACTTGGTGCACTTTTTGGTATTGGTGTCGATGACGAAATCTGACTTGTCAATGGTGGTGTTGATCGTACAGGTGGTGGTGAATTAATATTTGAACTCGTTGAACTTAGTGGATTCTCCTGTTTTATCGGTGTTGCTGGTTTTGGTTCCGGTGTAGCGACAGGTGTTTCAGCTTGAACATTTGATGATGATGCATTCTTATTTTTATTATTTACTCCAAATATATCATCATCTTCATCTTCATTAAGATTGCTCATTGGTTTATCTTGTTGATTTAAATTTTTTTCATTATCACCAGATGTTTCAATAGTATGTGTTGTTGTTGTTGGTGTTTTCTTTCTTACTGCTGGTTCTCCAAATGGATTTTCATCATCATCTTCTTCTCCGCCACTTAATGATACATCAACTGTTGGTGGTGATAAAGCTGATACAAACATTGCATCATCAGTTTTTGTATTATCATCATCTGCACCAAAATCTGGTGGTGTTTCACGTTCATCTTCATTATTTGACATTTTTTAAAATAGAATCTACAAAGAATTGAGACAATCACGAGATTTCTTGTTTAGTTAGTTTTCTTTTTGGTGCATATTCAAAGAAGAAAAAAAAAATGTTTGTTTTTTTTTTTTGTGTAAAATTTAAACTAGACAAAGAAGAACAAACACAGATGATCCATATGATCAATCATTGAAAAATATATATGTATATGTATATATAACATAGATGAGTAAGTTATTTTCATACAGTTAATGTCATATTTCCACCATTCTGCATAGATAAATTTATGTTTGATATTTCTTTGTAAACATTTCACACTGCTACAAAGTAATAAAAAAGAAGAAGAAGAAGTAGAAGAAAGACAATGATCAAAGAAGATCGTCTTATAACAGTATGAAATAATAGTCATAATGGATGTATTTGTTCACTGATTAGTTGTCGGCACGCTACTGTTTACATTAAGCGGCGACGGAGAATTAGTCGAAGTTAAAGAGGCACCAGCTGAAAAAATTATTAAAAAGCTTGAAAAATTTTATAAAAATAAAAAAAAGAATAATAGAATTTTATTTACCATTATTTGATAATAAACCTTGAGAAGTTGCATTCGTTTGACGACCTTGATCACGCACAATAGGATCTAAAATAAAAAGATAAATTATTAATTAATAAATTCGTTTTTTTTTTTAATCATACAAAAATATGGATGATCCATAGCTTCTTTAGCTGTTAAACGATCATTATGATCATAACGAAGAAGTTTATCTAAGAAATCAAGTGCTTCTTGACTAGCAAGATGTTGATTTTCTGAATGAAGAAATCGTTCCCATCGTTTTCGTGAATGTCTTTAAAAAAAAAA
>JAJEKB010019735.1:0-20009 GCA_022393335.1 Macrotrachela quadricornifera
TTTTTTTAACTTTAGGCAAAACTAAACCAATAATAGAAGCATTATATTCTAATGTAATAGTAACTAGTGGGCAAAAAGCAATTTTAACATGCATATTTGATAATATAAATTATGATTTATCTCTTTTATCATCACATCAATTAATATGGATTCGACAAAGTCATGCATCTTATGATGCTGATTTAATTTTAGCACATAATCAAGATTTATTAATATTAGATGATCGTTTAAATATTCAACGAACTGATATTGATTATACGTTAATAATAAATGATGTAACTATTAATGATGAAGGAATTTATGCATGTGAAATAAATACTCAAACACCACAAAAAGCAATTATACATTTATATATTCAAGGTAAGAATTCTTTTTTTTTTAAAAAAGTTAGATTAATATCTATTTGAACTAACTATCATGCTTGAATTAATATCATTAACAAAAACATAGTCTAATTTATTTGAAATGTGTTTATATTAGAAAAGTAAATGAGAATGCCAGACAAATTGAAGATAAAATAAAAGACAAACGTTCTTTCATTTATGAGTATATATATTATAGCTTAGAATATTAAAGAAAATCGGTAAATAATGATAATCAGAAGTTCTGGTAAATATATATAGAAGTGAACTGATGCGTATGAGTATGTTTATTTAAAGAAATGATGACATTTCATTGTCTATATATATATATATGAAACAAAAACATATATGGAATTGCTTTTCAACACTTCTCCTTAGTAATAAAATATACAATGAGTATTAATATGTGCTTTTGTTCGTCGTCAATTGTATTAAGAGGAACTTAATTTTTGCCGCCTAAACTGATTGATATGCACGTTAGTAATAATGCGCATGATCAATAAAAATCTGTTGATATAATTTGATTGATGTATAAATATAAGAAGACGAAAGAAAAATCGTCGTGATATTAGAATGATATTTTGCTTGTTTTTTTTTTTTATCTTTTAAAAAGTGAGATTTTTTGAGAATTATATTCAGTTTTATGGTGGATTCTCGTTTCGTCGAAAAGTAGAAGTGTGAAAGTGTATTCTTCAAAGGGGCATCAAAGAATGAGGGTGAGGGCGAAGGTGTGATTTTCGACGAAACGAGAACTAACCCAGTTTTATATATATTATTGATTGGTATTTAAAATAAAAATGACTTAATTAGATTATTCGTATGTCTTATATAGAAATAATGTATAAGATTAAGACTTAAGAATTACGAATTTTTTATAATGAAAAATATTCATACATGATTGATTTTATTATTGATTGAATTTTACTCATCAACAGAATAGTTCAAACTCAATATTTATTTTCAATAAAATATGAGTTTATAAAACTGTTAGTTTATAAATAATTCGTTTTTGTTTTATTTATCATAGAAATTCCTATTAGCATATTGTTGATATTTGTTCATACATTCTGATTGTTATATTTCTCATATCGAGTAACTCGTATTGACTTATTGAACTAAACATAGACATTTATGACTAATTTTTCAATGGTTTAATAAAATATAATTCGATTGTATTACATACAAAGGATTTAAATGTTCATGCTTGATTGATTCAAAGGTTGAATACAATATGAACATGTAGATGCGCTCTTTCTCTCTCTCTCTCGCTCTCTATTTATATATATATAATGTATTTATGATCAGTTAGTTTGTTGATATTGTCATACGATAATGCATGGTGGTGAATCAGAAGAATCTTTATCGACATATAATCGAGCTGATGATAGATTTTTTGTTATTACTACTGTATTATTACCTATATTCGCTCAAGGAGCATATATATTTGATGTATATTATTATCATTTTCATGGAACAATAGATAGTGGATATGAAGGTTTACTTTCATCAATTTTAAGTGTTTTTGCTTATCTTCAATATTGTGTACCAATTCGATCACGTTTAATACGTTTTTTCTATCATTTACTTCTATGGATTTTAAGTGAAATAGGTACATTAGGTCATTTAATATCGTATATAAAAAAAGCTGATATATTTCATATTATTTTATATTCTATATCGGCAATAATAGATTCAATTTATTTTGGATGTTTAATATATTGTCGTGTTTTTACAAAAAATCGTTTTATTCGTGTTCATATGGCTATTGAACAACGTCATTTATTTTATTTTATATCACGTTTAGAAGTTATTCTTGCAATATTTATACCAGTTTTTTTGGATACACGTCTTGTAACATTAACAAAAGATAATATTGCTTTTTATATATTATTTGATTTTTTTGCTGAATCTTATCATCGTTTTCATGGAAGAAAAATGAAAGCATTATTATATATATTTGTTATAACAGTAACGGCATCTGTTGCCACAGAATGGGTACATATTGCAAAACGTGAAGCAAAATATGAAATGGCTTCATTAATATGTGAAGTTACAGCTGCTTGTCTATGTTATTCACTAATTGTTATGCAATTTTTTCCAAAAAATTTTATTTCACGTAAAAAATTAGCAAGAAATAGACGTAAACAAACTATATCATCAGTAATGTCTCAACAAACACCTCATAGTCGTCGTAGCACTAATACAGTTTCAGAAGCGAATGTATGCTATTTTTAAATTAATAAATAAAGAACATTTTTTTTTGTCTTAATTGATATAGAAAACAATATGATTTTTATATCATAGAAATAATGTTAATAGGTTTTTATATTTGAAGTAAATTATACACATTAATGATATAGTGAATTGTTGAATCAGTGAAATTGAGTTTATATTATCTGAATTTAATCTTTAGCATTTTTATTCATGAGATAGTTATCGAAATCATTGATAGTTTTCAATATCTTGAATTTTGTTGCCATAGAATATATGTTTAGCAAGTTATCTAAGCAAACATATGAATAGGATGATTATTCGAAAAACTGCTCAATTTGACAGGATCTACAGAACTGGTTTGATCATTTGGTTCTCGTAATCATATCTCTAGTTTTACTTAGGGATACCCAAAAGTAGTGGCAAAAGTACCTTATTTTTGTATAAAGACGTGAAGAAATTTTCTTTATTTAAGAGATGGTAGAGAAAATGAATCTCTATTTTTCTATGCTTTTCAATCCTATTCAACTGGTATTATAATAATAAAATTTCGATAGAAACTGTTCTTGTTGAAATCACAAAACAAAATATATTACAAGATGCATCATGAAAAGCTCTACAATTTACGCAAGACAGTTTATTTCATGGTTCGACCTTTTATTTTCATAATGAGCAAAGTTTTGAGCGACTAATTTTCGATTGTGTAGAAATTATATTATTTTGGTACAAGATGAATTCATTTTGTTCTTATTTCATCTTTCTATTACCTGATATCTTTTATTTAAAAAAAAAAGAAAATACATCATAAGCTACAACATGAAAAGTCCTACAATCTATATATAAGATCGCTTATTTTAATGACATCCTTCGTGTTTCCAAAAAAAGGCAAAACTCGGTGCGACTGTACCGAAAAATTGATTTTTTTATATGAAGTGAAACTTCTTTGTCTTATGTATGTTGTGGAGCTTTTCACTTTGCATCTTGTAATTTATTTTGTTTTTTAATACAATATATTAAGTAATTGAAAACTGAAATGTAGTTACTTAAGTTTATAACAAGAACAGTTTCTATGGAAATTTTCATTATTACAGAATTAGTTGATTAGGAATGAAATAGCATAGAAAAATAGAGCTTCATTTTTTCTATCAACTCAAAAACAAAAAAATTTTCTCACATCTTCTATACAAAAATAAGGTTATTTCACCACTATTTTTGGGTACCTCTAAATAGATCCAATCAAATTGTCTTAAATCAAGATGAAAAATATCTTGAATAAACTACTACACCAAAATAAACAAATCAATATTTCATATTTCGAAATTTTAATAATCCTCGATGCATATAAGAAATGAAAGCTTTACTTAAGTGTCCCTCCGCTTCAGAAACGAACTTTGTTATTTTCTAATTCGATTTCAACCAAAATTTCAAAGAATACTAGTCTTGAGTAGAATAGCTTGTGGTTAAAATATACACAAGTTCCAATCAATGCATTACCCTTTACATGGGGAAAGTTTTCACGATAGGGCTACTAAATCATCACGCCGGGGTGGTTTTCATATTGTAGAGTTATCTTAAGGCTAGATCCTCACAGACTTCGATTTCTGAATTTCTCTTTGTTTGATTTTTAAGAATACTTCGTAAAATATTCAAATTCAACGTGTTAATAAATATGAAATATATGAGTTTTTTTATTTCAGCAAAAGAAAAATTCAAAAATCGTAGCCTATGAGGATCTAGCCGTAGCTGTCTTCTATCCAATAAATAAAATTCTCCCTTTCCTATTGAGTCATTATCAAGAAATCTTTCTTTGCATAAACGGTAAAATCGAAAAAATTGATTTCGAGAAAAATGAAAAAGAAATTCGAAAAATCATAAATATTCTGAAAGAGCAGACTTCACCACATCTTTCTATGACAAAAACTCGATTTCAACTTTTCTTCGAAAAATCGATTTTTCTGATGAGGAGACCTCCTTAAGGAGAAATAAACTAGAGGCCTCTGTGAAGGATCAAACTCAACGGTGAAAAAGCAGGAGTCTGAAGTGCATGCTCCCACTGTACTTTTCTATCTCTCTCTGTACTTTCACTAAGGCCAAACGACAATCGCTGGTTTAGTGATTTAAAATAATTTAGTTTTGATTTTTCAGACGATTTAAATTATTTGTATTTTCCTCGACTCCTACTGCACTCTCATTGTACTTCAGGAGTACGATGGTCCCGCCTTTTCTTCTTGAGCTGGACTGTAATATTATATGAAAAATTTATTTAATTTGCATAAAAAAAGTTTCTGAATGTAAAATATGATACATATGTCGTGCCGAAGTTACATTTTTTGTCGATGATATTATGCGTGATTTAACAAATATTAAACATGAAAAAATCAATGTGTTTTTCTTAATACTAAGATTAATAATTTTTTTTGTAGTTTAATAGTACGTATTATTCGTTTCAAAATAGAATGTTCATCGCTGTTTTTTTGAATAACTCAAGCTAGGAGTGAGCTAGAGAGGTGTAAGTTTCATCAATCAATAGATGAGATAGTAGAACGTTTTTTTCCTCCGATAATGTGTAAGACAAAATTCATTTAAAACTAATCATCTTGGAAAAACATGAAGAAGAGTGTATGAAAATGATCTGCCATCCAAATGAAATTTTGATTTTGATCTTTGTTTTAAATAGGGAGTCGTGAGGTCTAAGGATCAAAACGGAATGCAAATAGTTCTTTCATTGGATTCTAGGGGTGATCACATGGAACCATGTATTTATGTGCAAACATGATAGAAGATTTTACTGATTTTTTCATTTTTATCATAATGACTAAACATTTTGATGGAAACGTAAAGAAAAGTAAAAATGTGTATTGAATTTTGAACTATAGATCCCATGTTAGAGCCGGTGAATCTGAAAATTTTTGATGACCCGACACAATTCGAACCGGATCCAGAAGATTTTACTGATTAAGAAAAATATTGAGCATTTATAATAATCTTTTTTTGAATTTTTCTAGAGTTTTACTGGTTTTACGAAAAAAAAATGATCTATAATTAATTTATAACACAATCGAAAAAGAAAGAATAAAACGTTTCCTCGATATTCAGAAAAGATTTAACAGTCAAAATTCGAATTAAAATTTTTTAATAGATTGCATATCCAAAAATTGTTAGAACCAGTAGGCTCTATTTCAAATTCTTTTATTAAAATCAAAGATCAAAATCAAATTTTCATTTGGATAGCAGATCATTTTCATACACTCTTCTACATATAAACTTTTTTTTACCGTCTATGATCAACCATATGAAAGCTCCTGAACTGAAAAAGTTTGTCTATTATAATATACATTATCATAATTAAAACTTGTATTGAATATTCAATCAAATAGCATTAAATTTTAAAAAAGTACATCAAAAACTAAAATATTTCTTTTAATTGTTTTTTTATTTTTGATAGAAAGAATCATCTTTAAATTTAATGAATATATCATTAATGTCTTTCTATTTAGATCATAGAACCGATATATAAAAAAAAACTCTACTTGTTAAAATTAAAAAATAATTCTATCATGAAATTGTTTTATGAAATTACTAATTAGAAATAATAGAATATTATCATGAAGATATCTGATGGCATTAAAGTAACAATAGACTACTAGATTTAACCCCGAATCGGCCTTTTATATATAAACCAAGTTCGATATTAATGTAAAAGTGCAAAGTAAAATTGAAAAGAGCTATTTTAACTCTAAGTATCATTCAAATTTTATAGTATACTTTTCAATATACTACTATTACTTTCTAAATAATGCATTATACTACATTAAATGAATTACATTATGAGATAATTACATTCATTATTCCTCTTACAATACGTTATATTTTTAATTTGTTTCTTAAATAATTGAATGGATACTTTTCTATTAAATTTTGCTCTATTTCTTTAATTTTTATTATTCACCTTTATGATTGAATTGGTAGAATTTTATTTAATCGATTGACTATTTATTTGAAATACATATAACAAAGAGTTAATTAATAAAACTGAAATAGTAGTTTCATTTTCTATTGTTATAGTCGTATAGGTATAATTAAGATTAATATCAAAGCATAAACTTTTTTCTATAAATGACTAAAAAGTAATTTTTCGAATTAAATCTATTTATTAAATTTTAAATAAGTTCTCGTTGAATTTTTATTATTATAAACTTCAATAAAACTAAAAGAAAATATTTTAATTATGCCATTATCAATATCAAAAATTGTTCTTATTCATGATTTATAATCATCATTAGTATAAACTTCTATATAAGAATGATAAAAACCATTTATAGATTTATCTTAAATTATAATTTAACATATAAAACATTTATTTATTTAATTATCTATATTAATAAAAAAAATGTAATATTTTCTCATTTAATACAATAATTAAATAATATAATCGAAATTAATTGAGTTTTTTTAGTCTTTTATTAATTGAATCTTATTTAAAATTAAACATATGAAAAAAATCTATTATTTTCATTTAATAATGTCAGACATGTATTTTTTGTTTTCATAATTTCTATCAATCATTTTTATAAAAATAAAAACAAAAAAGATTTTCTTTTTACATAGAAGTGCCAATGATTATTGACAATAGTACATCATCACCAATTATTGTCAATGAATATGAAAATATAACAATAGAATGTCAAGCTCGAGGTCGACCAACACCTTATATAACATGGTTTCGACGAAATAAGGATGGAAAATATCAAAATAATCAAACACAAATAGAAAATCAAATTTTAGCAAATAATACCGATGGTCAATATCATATAATTAATGTAACTCGTCATCATACTGGACATTATGAATGTCGAGCATCAAATGGTGTCAATGAACATGTTGTTAGCAAAGATATTGAATTACGTGTTCTTTGTAAGTAAATATTAAATCAAAATGAATAGAAAAAGAAAATTATACAAATGATTTATTACTATTTAGTTTCTTTTTTTTTCAAAGTTAAATATTCTTGATAGATATATATATATATATTTCTCATTCATAAAATAATTTATGTAAATGAATAGAAATATTTATCTTTTTATCTATGACGTTAAAAAGATTTCTCTTGATCTTATTGCCCTTCAAACTAGTAAATATAGCTGCCCATCTATGATTATATTATCATCATATTAAGATTTATTATTATGACGTATACACAAAATTGATTCGATCTTTCTTTTTTTTTAATGTAAATTCATAACATTTACAGATGTGTATATAAAAGAAAAATGATGAACGATTTTGTTTGATAGAAAAAAGACATGCCGACCATCGACCGATATAGTATGCAATATTATATTTGACCTCAATCATTCTTATTATCAGTGCGTATTAGTTATCATCAATAACAATAAGGAACAAAGAAAAGGAAGAAGAACTTGACCTATGTCTATCCATTCAATTGAAATTATTCATATATAATCTCTTCTATTTTCTTAATAATTTTTAAATCATTTATCTTTCTTTCCATAATGATATCATCATACATGAATAATCATATTCGAGAAAGGACGAGCATAATCAGGAATGGTCTGCTTATTGATGTTCAAGTTGACCTATGTATATAATCAAAATAATGAACTTATAAAACAGTTTGTGTAGTACTCATAGAATATTTTATATTATTCATTATAAAGACTAAATAATTGAATTAAATTTTCTTTTTTTTTTTCTTCAAGAAAATAAAAAGAGAAAAAAGATATAAATTTTTAAAAGAGCATAATTTATATAGATTTTATTTTCGCAGAATATTTTGCGTGCTACGTAGATCAATTTCGTCTTAAGAAATTAACTTAAAACATCAAAGTATTCGAATATTATTATAAATTCAGGATGTAGGAGATACTATAAAGGTCTTATTTAAAATATATGAATGCGTAGGCGAATATCCATGAACATAAATGAACCGATGCCGACCTATATTCATATATGAATTATTACATCACCTCTTTTTTTAATGATATACTTTTGATAGAAGTACCGACAATTTGAATAATAAAGGTGAATCTAAACGGATATGAATATCATGTTCTTTATCGACCTCAAGAATAAATATATATATCAAATATCTTAATATACAAAAAGTTTTTTTTTTTGTTGTAATTGAAAATATATACGTAAAATAGTGTTATGACCATTAATACAAGATGACGTCTTTTAAAACATTGTTGTTTTGTATTTTACTCTTTTTTTTTTTCCTTTTATTTATTGTTACGTCTTTTTTAATATCTTTACTTAATATCATCGTTCAATGTCACTTCTAGAACAAGAAAAAAATAGTAGAAGGAAATTGTGTATGTAACAGAGCAAAAAGAGAGAAAAAAGAGCGATAAAAAAAAATAAAAAAGAAAGATAGCTATTGCACAGTTTTTCTTTCTCTTCTCTATCGCACACATACACTCTCTCTCTTCTTCATTGCTTCTAATTGTTGTGTTGTTGTTTATCATGATCTCTCTCTCTCTCTTTCTCATTTGTGTTTGGTAATTTCTCGCTCAGTCAAAAACACAGATGATTACCAATACCACCTACACGTCTACCACTTCCTACTGACGTCATCAGCCCGACAACTAGCATATATTTCAAATAAAGCATTTCTCGGATTTCAACGCACAACATATATATATATATATTTATCAGAAATAAATTCATATTCACACACACACATATATATATATATATATATATACAATTATCATCGATTGAAATCTTTTTACACGTCCTTTTGATAAAGGCAAAAGAAGAAACAAAAAATGCAATCTTGGTTTATTATTTTAAATATTATCTTATTAATATCACCATCATATTCACACATTCATTCTCGACTTAATGCAAAACGACGATATCCAATATCATCTATATCTGTTGCAGTACCAGCAGATTCAATTGATGATAATTCTATGTATGGTTCTGGTGATGATTCTTTGACAGAATCATCAAAAATATCTACAGCACGAACAACAAATCAAGCAAATGAAGAACAAATTGAACAATTTACACGTCTTTTATATGATCGTTTAAATATAAGAGAACCACCAAATGTTACAAAAAATATTAGTGATGGTACAGGTATTCCATTATCAATTGTTAAACAATTTGAACAACAAGTAGAAGAACAACAACGTAAACATCATAATGAAGAAAACAAACTTTATCAATTACAAAAAACTCATGAAGATACTCAATCAAAAATTGAACGTGCAATTTTACCTGGTGTATCAATTTCAAGTTATACATGTCAACGACAATTAGCAGCTTCATTAAATCTTAATCAAGAATCTTTAACTAGTATTGATTGTTTTCAATTTTCAAAATCATCTATTGAACTTCGAAGTTTACCAGCAAATCAATTAATAAAACAATTACGTATATATGTTAGAAAAGATTATTTTACTTTTCATGATCAATATGAACATAATTTAACACCAGATATGTTTCATATTTATCAAGTATTTCGACCAACATCATATGAAATTGCAAAAAATCCATTTACTAATTTTTCAAATACAACACGTGTACAAATAAGTCA
The DNA here is from genome assembly GCA_022393335.1 of Macrotrachela quadricornifera. Classification (NCBI taxonomy): domain Eukaryota; kingdom Metazoa; phylum Rotifera; class Eurotatoria; order Philodinida; family Philodinidae; genus Macrotrachela; species Macrotrachela quadricornifera. Next base: position 10,141 of record JAJEKB010019735.1, read on the forward strand.
TATTAAAATAATGACTGATGGTTGGATTGAATTAACTGTTGCTACAAATCATGATTCAATTGATATTCAACAAATTTATAAACAATTTATTACACCTTTTTATGGAATTGCAATAAATCGAGAACTTCGATCATCACATTCATCATTTTATCGTCGATATTATTCAAAAAAACATCTTGCAAATGTATTACGTTCATATGATGAAGAAGGTAATAATCAAGAAACTGAACAACAATTACCATATATGTTAGTTGATTATGATGATTCAATTTCATCATCTGGTCGTCGTGTTGCACGTAATACTGGTAGAGCACGTCCAGCACGAGCTTGTGAACCAAAAAATCCATGTTGTCGGCGTCCACTTATTATTGATTTTGATTTAGCTGGTACAGCATTAAATTTTGTTATTTATCCAAGACAAATTGATATAGGTGAATGTATTGGTTTATGTGGTATAAGTGGTTCATCACTTAATCATGTCAAAGTTAAAAATGATCAACATCATAAAAATGATCCAAATGCTGGATACAATCTTTTCTTACTTCAATATAGTAATATACATGCTAATAAAAATACAACAATTCAAACTACTAAACCTGATCAACAATCAGTTCATTGTTGTTCATATTCACGTACAGGTGGTCTTGATCTTATGTATACAGCTACAAATGGTGGACCTATTATACGAAAATTTCTACCAAATATTATTGTTGAAGATTGTAAATGTGGTTTACCAGCTACAATTGAGCAAGTATAAAGACAGACTGACATTATTCTAAAAAATTTCATCATCGTCGTCATCATTGTTGTCTTCATCTGCCTCTGTGATACACATGTCATATAGAATACGAAGACCGAGGGGTAAGATTCACGAAAACCTTAAGAGAAACTTAAGAAAAATCTTTCTTCTTTTTTTCTTATTTGTCTAACTCGGTGATTTGGTTTTTTTCTTCTCATCCTATACCATTTTTCGTTACTATTATTTGTTGTTTGTTGTGTTTGTATGTATATGTTTCTATCTATTATTTTTCTTTTCGTCGTCTCATACACTCAGCGCATATATACATTCAAATCTAGAATACATATATTCTGCTGGTCAGTTGCAGCTGTGCTTCATTAGTTTGTGTTCTTTATCATTTTACACTCCTTAGTGTTTATTCAGTAAGACGATAGTCTCATCGTCATATTGCTGAAAGCTTGTTTTCTTCATTAATTATTGATTGTTAATCGATCGATATTAATTTTTTTTTCCTTTCTTAAAAACAATTTTATATATATATATATATTTCGTTTTTCTGATGAACTGTCTCGTATAGCTCTTTGCTTCATTTGCATCATTAATAATAATATATTTGTTATTGTTATTGTTGCATATATCTCGTTTTTTTTTCATATTATTTGCTCTTTAGTGAACAAATTCCAAAAGTTATTATTTTTTTTTCTTTAATTTGTGTAACAAATAATATCGTTTTCTTGTTCTCAATTTTCTTCAGTTTTTTTCTGCGCGTGCGCGTATTTATGTAATTGTACGTGTCTGCATATATATGTTCAAGAAACATGACTGTCGTCATCATCCGATGAAAAACAATAATTTGATATCTTATTATCTTTTGCTATTCTTGCTTGGCAAATATCATTTTTAACTGTGACAATAAAGGAAAAAATACAGAAAGATATAGTTTTATGATTAATATATATATATTAGGGGGAAAAAAATAATGAATTAATTAAAATCAATGTTTTTTTTTGTTATTGAAATTTTTAATATTATAAATTAAAAATGTTAAATGAGATTAGTCTAATAATTAAGGTCAAGAAATTCTTCTATGATTCTAAGAATATCATATGAAAATAAAAGAAAACAGATGATAATATGCATGCTCAAGTATATGAAATAGTCAGTTGTACGTGCAGTTATACAATTTTATCTCATATATAAATAAAATAATATTTAACTAATGGTCTCTATTAAGAATAAAATAATTTAACATTATAAATAGAAATGTTCTTAAAAAATGAAACGAATAAAGGTCATTTTATTGTATTCATTTTCAATTATAATAAATTATTTAATTTGTTCTTTTTTTATTTGAATCTATCATAGTAAAAAAAGAAAGAGACGTACTTTCGAAGGTTATAGGTTGTTAATTCTCATATTCATTCATCCTTGAATTTCTATATATACATAAGATTAACCTCGAACAAGAGTAGATTGTGTATGTATCAAAATCTATAACCTTGATATCGATTAAATTTTAGTCCCACCATTAATTCGTACTCAATCAACTCTTATTCATAGTATTATTGGAAAATCAATACAATTACGTTGTTCAGGTACATTTCCATTCGATACAAAAATCTATTGGCGTCGAATGGACAATAATGATACAATATTAAAATTACGACAACAACAACAACACACACATGCTGATCATATACAAACAAATTTACATATAAAAGATATTGAAAAAAAAGATTTTGGTTTTTATGGTTGTTTTGCTGAATCAAAAGCTGGACAAAGTCATGTCATTATTGAATTACGAGGTAAAACATATATATATATATATATATATATATTATTTTTTTATTATTAAAATAAATATTCTATAATTTAAAAGAACATCATCGTCGATCAACAATCCCACAAATCATAAATAAAATTCAATTATCAACATCACGTATACAAATACTCAAACGAAATAAAAGTAAAAAAAAAAGAAAGCTCAAATTACAATGTAAAAACAAAGAGAATAAAATTTATTTATTATTTATTTATAGTTTCTGATCAAACAACAATATCTATGGTAAAAATCAATAAAGCATCATCATTATATTTATCTTTATGTTACTTGTCAATTATATTTATTCAAACAATTTTCTATAATCTCACGTAGATATATTGACTTCTTTTTTTTTTGTATTGAAATAAATAAATTACAATGAAAAAAATATATTGATCTAAAATTTTAATTTAAATAAAAAGTATTCGAATGAATATTTTACAATTAAATAAAAATATTTTTTTGTAGCAATACTTATGAAATAATGCATTATAAAATAATAACAATACTTGAACTATGTTTTTTTTGAACGTCATATGACCGACTTTTTCATATAATGATTGATACAAGAGCTTTGGCAAAAACATTTCTCCATTTTTCATCTGCTAAAATAGGCTTCGGAAAATTAAAAAATATTTATTTAGAATATACATTGAAAGAGCTCTTTAACTATATATTCAAAAGGCTTTTTTTAATGATGTCTTACTTGAAGTAACGAGCACATCTTTCAACAACATTGATATGTAATCTGTAAAGGAAAAACAACGCAATATTGTTTTTCTTTATTTTTTCTTGTTTATTTCGTTGGATTTCGTGAAACATTTTCGCACTATAATCGATGTTTAACTATAGAAATGAATACGATATTACAAAAAAATTTAATGCGAATAGAATTGAATGGATCTATTTTATTAGATCATATTAAATTAGGGCTTCAATTGATTCAAAATATCGCCGATAATAATATGTCGAAGCCTTTAGATTGTCTACATCTAGTAAGAATTAACAAAACATGAAACAATACAAAACGCGTATGTGCTTGTAAGAATAGCAAGAAAACTGTTAATTGAAGTTTTTCCGACACTATCTAAAACAATGTTATAATATATTCTGCTCAGTACATAGATTAGTAAACGAAGAATATAATAAAAATAGAATCAACAAAATCCCATAAAATGAATAGAAGACAATAAAAAGAATATTGAGTTATTTGTCGTTTACATACTATATTTTAATGCTATTGAAAGATGTGCTCATTATTACTTCAACGCAAAATATCATTAAAAACAAAATTCAATTGTTATTGTTAATAATAGCAATTTTATTTGTCTCTGATGAACACAAATATGTAGAATAAGAATAATAACAACAACAACAACTAGAACAAAACTGTACAAAAAAAAAAAGAGCACTGTTATATAAAGAAAGAAAGAGCAAAAAACCACTTTGTTTATTTTTTTAAATATACATTGTTCTGAGAAAAACAAAACGAAATTTAATCAGACGGAGGTGGAGGAAGTATTGTTGTTGTTCGCTTTGAATTAGATATTTGTTGAGACCAATAATGATTTGATATAGTTATAGCATCACATTGAACACTAAATGATTTAATTGGTACTTGAGAAAATTGTTTTGAACCATTATTATATTTATAAAAATTTTCAACCATTAAATCTGTTATATCACGTGGACCTTGACCATATAAACGTTCTATATGTGATGGAGCATCTGATGTTGCTGTTGATGATGGAATAAATGTATATATACCACGAAATTGTAAACGTGAATCACGAAATAAAATAATAAAATGTTTTATTTTATCTGTATTACGTTCAATTTCTTCACATACTTGTTCACGTATACGATCATTAACACGACCAGCAAGTATAACTTGTGTTAATGCATTAATTATTGTTTGTTTATTACTTTTACCTGATAATGGTTTAGCTAATGGATAACGTGGTTCACTTACTGGAATGAGTGGTAATGGAGGTTCAGTTGTTGAACGTGCTGATGAACGTGGTAATGTACGAGAATCAATTTTTGATGTTTGTGATAAAGGTTTATTAACACGTAATTCAGCCATTCGAACGAATGATAATGGAGTTGTTGAAATTGTTTCATTTAAATTTGTATTATTAACTATATCTGTTGAAGATGTATCATTATTTTGTGTACCAAATGTGGATATTATTATTGGACCTATGAAGAAAATAAAATAATATTTAAATATATACAATTTGGAAAAAAATGGCTTCAGGTTTTTTTTTGAATATGTTATGATTTCATGTTATCACAAAACAAAATTTATGAGATTGTTCTAGACAAGAGAGAAAAAGGAGCAGATTCTGCCACCCTCTGTATTTTTATTGACTGAAGGTATTGAAATTCGCGTTTTTCTCCTTCTTAAAAGGCGATAGTGTCGAATTTACTTTGGAAAGGAAAGAAAAGATTTGTTTCGTTATACACTGTTTCACTCAGTTGGCTATTTTGCATCTATTGAGCAAATATTCAATGTGTATAAATAGTAGACAATAAGTAATTGATTTTGTTATTGTTCTGAGTTTAAATCTATTAGATCGGATAGAACAATGCACTCAGTAGTGAAATATATGACAAAGTATATTCTAAACTCTCTGAAATCGACAACAGTTTTTATATGAATTAGCCCATCAGTAGTTTCATTGTGTTCGTTATACAGATATTGTATCTTTTCTATTGTATTCCCTTTATATTTGTCGTATTTCCAGTATTCTTCATGTTTCTACCGTATCCAAAATACAGGAAATCCATTTTGCCAACCTTGGTGCTAACTTTAATGAAAATAACTGAAACATATGAATCTCTTTTTTACTATGAATATGCGAACAAAAAGAGGTCAAATCTCATTAGAATTGAAATTATTGAGAGAACTTTTGCATTATGTTGGATAAATAAAATGAAATATACAATAATTTCAGTTTAAACTAATAAGAACTATCCGATTAGTAAAATCTAATGAATCTGAATCTTAGTCTGGAATTAACACACTCCTCTAGGTAATATCCGCGCGCCAGATTTAAAGAGGGGGTGAATGTAAGTTCAATTACTCGATAATGGGAGCAGCTAGTGACCTGCAGTTTTCAACAATCGAAAGAGAAGAAGGGAGTACGTCTTTTTCTCCAACAATGTGTAAGATGACATTCTTTTAAAAGTAATCATAGTCAAAAAACATGTAAAAGAACACCATGTAAATGACCTGCTAGCTAGAGGAAATTTAGATAGAGGTACTTGAGATCTATAACTCAAGATAAAATGCAAATGATTGTCTTATTTCATTCTAATATTGAGCAAATGAAATCATATATTTGCATGAACAAATAATAGGGAATTTTGATAATCTTGATAGCTTCAAGTTTCGATGAAAATATAAGAAAAAGTAAGAAAGCACCTTGTGTCTTGAATTATAGATCACAAGTTCCTTTATCTAAATCAAAGGTCAAAATCAAAATATCATCTAGCTGACAGGTCATTTTCATGAGTTCTATTACATGTTTTTCGACTATGATTACTTTTAAAAGGATTTCATCTTATACATTAGTTGAGTAAAAGACATGCCCCAGTCGTCCCTCTCGGTTGATGGAAATCGTAGGTCACTAGCTGTTGCTATTATCGGGTAATTGAACTTACATTGATCCCTCTTTAATTCTGGCGCGGACATTAGTTAGAGATCAATAAATCCTATTTATCATATATTGATATACGAAATCTCTTCTTGAATATAAGTATAAAAAATAATTACCAGTCTGTCGTCTTTCAATAGGATGTTTTTGTGTTACTGCTGTAGTAGTAGAACTTTTCGGTCTCATTTTAATAATTGGATGTTCACCATTTGTATTATCATTAATATTTGATGGTTGTTTTTCTTTTTTCATTAAATATTGTTTATAAATTTCATCACGTCTTTGTTCACGTTCAAGTTTTTTTGCTGAATCTTCATGATCTTTTCGTCGTCTATCATCATCACGTTTTAAATTTTCCATTTCTCGCTTTTGTCGTCGTCGTTCAAATTCTTCTTGACGTTGTTGTTGTTTTTGTAAAACTAATTCACGTTTACGTTCCATTTCAATAGCTGTTGATGCTGATGGATCATCAACAATATCAAGTACTAAACCATTTATTCGTGGAGGATCTTCAATTTTTTGAGATTCTTCTTGTTGTTCACGAGGTGTTGAAGATGATACTCGTCGAGGAAATGTCATTGATTTTGTTGAAAATGTTGCATTACGAGATATATTACTACCATGATTTGAATTAACTATTTGATTATGTATTTCTTCTTGTTTTACAGATAGACTTGATAAAACCTATGAAAAATAAAATTTTAAGATTGTTTTTATCATATTATCAAAATTTTTTTTATATCCCGAAAATGATTGTGCATTTATGCATTTGTTCACAAGATAGTAGTTTGAATCTGCAGTTAAGAGATCTAATAAACAACGTGAATCCACACTAATTCTATTATTTAAACTTATAAAGACAACATATGGCAATTTAGTATACAAGCAATGTCATTGAAGATTTCAGTGCTTCCATAATTAACGTCCGATTTAAAAAAAAATAGTACAATTAGAAAATAGTCGATCTTATGTATATTGTAGAGCTTTTCATTCTGCATCATGAATCACCTGACATGTCAAGATTTTGATGATGAAAAGTTGTTTTTTTTTTATACAGAAAATAAGTGTGAGATTCAGGATTAACAGACAAAAGTACATTAAAAACTCTATATCTCATTGTTAAATATTTACCATCAAAATTTGATCAGTATTCCTCTTTAGTTTTTTTTTATTACACAATTTCACTTCATACACCTGTACTAGTTAAATTTCGATAAACAATATTTTATGTTGTAATATACAGTCACTAGTATAGTTTTGTATGGTGATTTTATATCATAATAGTACTATCTAGTACAAAGAAAAATTGTTAAACAAGAGGAAAACTAATAGAGACCTGAGGGTATAATCCATGAAAAAAAAAGTACCAGTTTCTTTTATAGATAAATTTAATTAATAACTTTGAATTAGTTATTCAAACTTATTGTATAGAAGATTAATACATCGAATAAATAATAGACAGAAGGCACATAATTTTCAATTGTCTAGAGAGAGTGAGAGAGAAGAAAAATTTCCATTAATAGACTAATTCTCATGAGATTTAATAATGAATAATAAAATCATACTTTTATCTAGTTGATTATTATTATTATTATGAAGATTATGTGAATAATCTTTTAAAAAAATAAAGTTTTAAATAATTACTTGTTGTAATTCTCCAATATTTGAATTAAGTTGTTCAATTCTATGTCCTTCATCATTACGATTTTCTTCAATAATATTCGATGTTGTAGTTTTTTCAAGATATTTTTGTTTAAGTATTTCGAGTGTACTTAAAAAATCATCACGTGTCATTGGTTTAGATAAATCTATAATAGATGATTCATCTTTTTTTGTTTCAATCGAAACTGGTTGTTGTTGTTGTTGTTGTAATGGAGGTGTATTTGATTGAGAACGAAATTCAGATGTTGTTTGAGATTTACGTATTTGATTATTATTTGATTGAGGTGAAGATAGAAGTTCATTATTTAATGTTGGCATATTTCGTGTTTTTTGTTGTAATAACTGTTTAAATGCTTCTTGACTTATTGTTTGTCGTTTATTATCACGCATAGTTTCTAAACGTTGTTTATCACGTTCAATTGAACGTTTTTTCATTTCTAATTGCATTTTAACAGCTAAATATTCATTTGTTAATTGATGATCATCTATAGGAGTCATATCTTGATTACGAGTTGTATTTATTGGTGTTGTTTGATTGGATAATGCTTGTCGTTGCCATGTTGTTGTTGTTGGCATAAATGTTGTTTTTTTTTGGAGATGTATTAATAGTTGTTGATGATAACATAGAATTTTTTAAACTACTTTTTATTGGAGCAACCTAAAACAAATAGACAAAAAAAATTCTAATCAAGGTGAAATTTTTAATAATAATAAAATTAATCATCTAATTTTAATATGAAATATATAGATTTCTATGAATCATTGTACAGTATTTCTTTTCTAATGACCTTTATATAGACTAAATCTCATACAATTGTTTATAGACAATATAAATCAATGCGTTAACTAGGATAATCGTGAAGGTTTATTTTAATCCACCAATTAAAATTTGAAAAATTAAAATCATTTGTAGGTTTTAATCGATGCAATTAATCTATTGAAAGAAAACAATAGCATGAGATTTAAACAATTCCAAGGCTATTAAAATGAAACAATATTTCAAGACCTTATAGAAATATTATAAAACTACATTAGAGTATCTATAAAGTTTTTTTTGTTTTATTTTACCATTTGTCTATCATGATTTGTACTAGTTTGTAAAATTCCACCGGTTGTAATTGGTTCATTATTATTTAAAATAAAAAATTCATTAATATCATCCTCATTATCATCACCATTAATTGAATAAGTTTGATTAGATTTATTTGTACATATATTTTCTTCATCTTCATTATCATTAAAATTTATTGAAAATTTTTTTTCAGGAAAATTTTCTTCTATTTCATATAAAACAAATAAATCAACAAGCATTGCATGAAGATTTATATCAGGTACAAAATTTTCACGTAAATTTTTTATTGTAAATGGAAATATATTTGTCATTTTATTATTATTATAATGATTTAAATAATTTCTTAAAAATTTTAAATCAGTTTTATTTGGTTTTTTTTTATTATATTCTTCATCATAATATGAAATAAGTGCACATAAACATGTACCATCAATTAATGCTGAACGTAAATCAATAACAGGTGGAATACGTTGTGATGTTTGATTAGCTATATATTCACATATACCATTAATCCATATAATTAAAAGAGATTCAATATTTAATTGTGTTGATTTATCTAATAATGTTAAAAGAGATTTTAAATGAAGTTTTTCTAAACGTTTATATAATATATTTTGATCAAGTATTATTTGAAAATATATTTTCATAAGATTATCAATTAATTCTAAATGTACATGAGCATTTAATGGATCATCTTGTTTTAATAAATTAATATCTATGAAAATATTTTGTAAATAAAAATAATTTATAATATCATCATATGTTATTAATTGATCTTGTTGATTTGTTATATATTGAAATGCACGAATATATAAATCACCTGATAATAAAACAAGTGCTATATCAGGTGATAAAAAACGTTCATTATTTTCATTTTGAAAAAAATGTTCACTTGGTAAATAATCAGGTATT
>JAJEKB010019736.1:0-13283 GCA_022393335.1 Macrotrachela quadricornifera
ATTTGTCAACATAATATTGAATTATTTAGTTTTACATTGGAAACATTATTAACCAATGATTTATATTCATCATCAGTTGTAGTACAACAAGTTTTTTCTAGGTAAATCATTTTAATCGTTAAGAACTGGTATTGATAATTAATTTTGTTTTTGTATTTTAGTCTGTTAATTATCATTCTATTTCTTATTGGAATTGCTAACAATGTCTGCAATTATACGACATTCAATCGAAAGAAACCATTATTAGTCGGTACTGGACATTACTTGCGTACAGTTAGTATTGTCAATCAATTAGTATTACTGACATTATTGTTGAAACTAATTCATATTGTTCTTAGCATCAAAGGTCATATCGTTCATCATTTGATGAACATAATTTTATGTAAGATTCTATCATATTTTCTCTCATGTACAAGTCGTATTAGTTATTGGCTAATGGGTATGGTTGCCATTGAACGAGTATATGTTACTTGGCACTTGCAAGATACTTGGTTAAAGAGTCCACGAATTGCTAAACACATTCTAGCAACTACCATTACCGGAGTAGTCGTTTTCAACGTTCATGAAATCATATTTTATCAATCTATTAAAGATCCAAAATCTTCAGATATAAATAATGGTACATGGTGTGTTACATCCTATCCATCGATCATCACGAAATATAATCAAATAAATATTATTATAAATTATATCGTGCCTTTTCTTATTAATCTTTTATCAACGATTATTTTAATCATTTTAATCCTAAGAAAACGATTTACAGCAACAACAAAAAGTAATGACACAAATTCAACAACAATAAATATAAGATTAATATTTCGTTTATATTCAAAGCTTATTGAATATAAAGAATTAATTTTGGCTCCTTTAGTTTCCATGTTACCACAGCTCTTTTTTCTACCACAATTCATTCTTTCATTTTCATTTGCATGTCAAGAATTTGAAGTTAGTTGGCAACGCTATCTTCTGATTATTTCCTACTTTATTACTTATCTACCACAAGTATTTTCATACAAACTCTATGTATCACCATCAACATTTTTTAAAAATGAATTTCGTGCCACAAAATTTGCCCAAAAACTCATCATATGGCGAGCATTAATACTCAGAAAGAAAAATAGAAACAAAACTAACAACGCTAAATAAAACCACTAATCAAAAAATTTTTTCTGCATTATGTATCACTTCGCTTTTTCAAATCATAGATTTCTATTGATTTCTTCATTTAATATTATGCTTGAATATCAATCAAACAATATTAGAAATCATTAAATAATAATCTATTTGTTTTGTGTGTATCGATTTCTCTGTGCCTAGTCAAAGATCATAGGTTATATGGAGGAGGTGCCCATAAGTCGTCAATGGGCATAAGGAATAGAACTAAGAAGAGTATAAGGGGATAAGGTTATATTGTTTTATTATATTGATCTTTTCTCAAATTATACGTATTCTATATACAGATTGGCGAGTGCGGCTCTGTATGAATGAGGATCATTTGAAAATATTTCCAATCAGTGTTTAAATGAACTTTATTGAATACTATTCTAATCGGTTTTTTTTTTCAAAAATTCTTGCGACAAATTTGTTTGAGTTAATCGACTCTGTGTAAGACAACAAGACACATTAACCTTATCTGAAAAAGTTCGATTAATTCGTGAAAATGAAAATAATACTCTTTATGGTACGCTTGCTGAGAAGTAGAAGATCTCAATCCGCAGTGTGTTTAATATTATCAAACACAAGGCAAAATACATCGAAAGTTACGAACAAAATGAAAAATTAACAAAGAAGCGTAACTTTCGAAATTACCAAGAAAACTAATTTCTAATGAAATTGAATTTTATCATAACTTGACAATAAAAGGTATTGTAAAATAGATCGATTTTGACACTATTCTATCTTCTATTTGCTAATGTGGATAATATGTTTTTTTTTTGTCGTATACACTAAAATAAAATGTGCTACACCAAGCCACTAGTAACGCATTTTTTACGTTCTGTGCAGGATATATATAATGAAGAACGCAAGAGATACGACACGAGGTGCTCGTTGCAACATATTTTATTTTAGACTGTACTACCTTCGTATATTCATATTCTCTGCAAAAAAAAAATAATGAATAAATTTCTTTCGTTCTTTCGTAGAACTTGCATACTGTGTGTCATCAACGAAAATAAATTAAGAGAGTTGGTCACGTTTCTTTTTAGCTTTTGATATAATTATGTAAGCTTATCACACACAAAGAAAAATACGAAAACGAAGACATTTGTTATAAGTCATGCCCACGTTATTTTCTGCTTCTCGAAGGCAACTGTTTACTATATTAAACTGCAAATTAAATTTATTTCGATGCGCTAGAGAAAATCGTCCAAATCCATTCATTAGTTCATTATTGAGTGTAAAATTTCATACAACTAGTGAAACTTTGTACTCGGATATAATACCAGTTATTTCCCATAAAATGAACAGTGATATTCATATAATAACAAAAGACGGCATTTTACATTCGTCTTCTGGTCCATTTGATCGTGGATACATATGTCAAAAATACGGACTTGAACCGCGATATTTACAAAAGATCGATGGTGATTCGTTAATTAATGTTCCAGAGATCGACATATGTGCTGGCAAATTTATTTGTTTTTCATTTCGAATACATCGATGTATATTGAAACGTGATCAATGTATCTTTTTCGTACCACTCGCTAAAATCAAACTTCCGGAATCTTTTGAAAACAAAAATTTACATCTATGGGAAAAGATTGTTGAAGCTTTTAATCAACGTATTCAATATATTTATAAACAGTATAATCAACGATTGAATGCAAAAAAACAAAATAATCTTTCATTAAATACTATAACTAAAACATCATTCGAATTCGAAATGACCGAAATTATCTTGGATTCTGTAGCAATTACTTTTAAAACAATAACACGAGAATTACTAAAAGAATACGAAAATGTACAAGAAAAAGCTTTTGCTCGTATTACCATTGATAATTTACGTGAACTTGCTTTATTGAAAGTTAAAGTAGATAAACATAGACGAAATGCAGATCTCACATATAGAGCCATTACTAATTTATTAGCACGGGATAATGATTTAGTTGGAATGTATCTAAGTGATAATCATACACGAGAGATAGCTGATCATAATGAAGCTGAACTCATACTTGAAGCTTGTGCCAAACAAATGGCTCAAGTATGTCGTACAATTTATGATTTCGAAGATTCATTGCACACATTTGAAACTACTATCGGCTTTGTACTTGACGCAGTTCGAAATGATCTACTTACATTTGAAACTCGTATAAATGTTGTGACCATGGCATTTGGAGTTGGTGGATTCATAGTTGCAGTTTATGGTATGAATCTTCTTAATGGACTTGAAAATAATTCAGGAGCTTTCTATGTCGTCATTGGATCTTCTATGAGTTTCATTCTTGGAATAATTACTATAGGAATGGCTCGATTGTTTAGATACAGACGTATCCGACTACATCGAACAACAAAGTCAGCTTGACTTAAATGACTAATGATAGTTTAGTAAAACTACTGAATGATACAAAAATGGCATTGTGTCTTGAACGAAATCTTTCAGAAAGTTAAAATTTTAATCATGTATAGACCTGATAGTTAATAAAATATCCTAAAAGTTTCAGAGAAAAATGAATTTTTTGACCGTGCTGTGAAATATGAGTATTTCTTTCAATCGCATTATCTTCAGAAGAAAGCATCGATTTGCGGTAAAACTTTTCGAATATCCTAAGGACCATAAGGCATATATATATATAGAGCAAAAATATCCGCTCGAAATTACTTTATTTGCAAGAAGACATTGTCAATGACCTCTGTCTATAGACATAATTCGACTTTCTATAGCTACAAGTAAGGTTTAGAAAAGCTAGTCAAATATTTGAGTAAAAGTAGTTAGGATTCATCTAAGAAACTATTCCAAACATTCTAAGGTGTGTTTCAAGTACAATTCAATGAGCTCTATCAGATGAAGAGTAAAGCGAGTCACAATGATGAACATTAGTTTTTTTATAAGAAACACTATGACAATATTTGATTGTATATATTTGAATATCAAATGAATCATTCCCTCATTAAAATTACTCATTTTCATTGTATTTTAATGTGAATGATGAAATACAAACGTCACTCAAACGCATAATACAACTCTAATTCTTTTATTATTGCACATGTATTTGCGTCATTAAGATGGTAGTTTCCAACTTATATTTGCGTCATACTCATGCATGATTGATCTTTTCTTCACAATGAATAGAAATAATGAGTAAAACAAAAATGCACACATTTGGTTGTTCTTTGATTGTCATAAAGACTGAAAAATGGTATATTATCCATGTCGAACAATCCGGCAAGGGAATCACCAGTACCATGGCATTCAGGCGATTTCATGAAAGCAGTATTCTGAGGAACGGATCTGGTGACCAGACTTATTCGTTTCACTCGGCATCGACAGGAACCTGTTCAAGCCGATAGCCGGATACGGTCACCAGGTTCCTAGCATTTTTTGAGAATTTTCGCTAGAAATTCGCAGAATGCTGCTTTCGGAAACATCGACCTGGATATAGCTGTTTGCAAAAAAACCTTGAAAACATTGTTCCTAAGGTTTTGTGTAAACAGTCGTATAGGTTACAGCCGATTATTAATTGATTAAAAGTGTGATTTCAATCCATTTCATGTAATTCATGTAAACTTTCGAAGAAACTCGTGAATGTGGGCTTTAAGCTAAAGGTTTGCGGTTTTTCTTTTCTCTCTACCTCTTATAAGCTCCTAGCAACCAAAGGTCGAAGATCAACTGAATATGAATGCTTTCATAACGATGGTGGGAGGGCGGGGTACTAATCATCATGTTTTTCTTTTCTTTTGTCAAAGATCAATTGATTATAATCGGATGTACTCCGTATTTTGTTACTCGCATAATGTAAAACTACTACTAAAAAACCGGTCATCTTTTTTTGATTGAATGCCTGTTTAGTCTAATAATCGCAACAAATTATCCATTTTTAATCTATATTAGTTGCTGTTGTAATTCGAATGTGTGTTGCTTATCAGATATATCTTTTAGTTCTTTCTGCATGTCTTTTCTACTTTTACACAAATGTTCGATTGAATAAATAATAATTATACCAATCCAAAGTACCAACTCAGTTGCATATATAACTAAACCCCATATATCTAATTTTTTTTCAAACAACAAACTCAATATACTGGTAAGATCACCCATAGCATCAAAAATAACAAATAGAATACTGATACCATGGGAGGTACGATGTTGATAGATTTGTAAATATTCACGTAATACACCGAGTGAGAGCAGAGTAGCTGAAAGAACTGACATAAAATAGATTGGCCACTTGATATTATGTTTCCGCACGACGATAGATAGTGAGAGTATACCAATAGTTTCGATACCTCCAAATAAAATAGCAATACTGATTACAACAATGAGACAGTTTCGCAATTTCCATTTATGTCCATAGTAATAGCATTGTCCCCATGTAATCAGACTCAATATTGATAAAATCTGTGGTTGAATCCACAGTGGTATATTGAGATTTTCTACGATATTAAAGATACCTAATGGTACACCAGCTGTTGCCCACAACATCATAAATGAAGGTTGAAATCCTTCTGTTGAATGACGACGATAGTTCATCCAAATTTGTGGTATTAATTGAATAGACCAAAAGAATGCACCTAGCGTACCAAATATGCTGGCTGCGTATGAAGAATCAGCTATGACAGCCATATTCGATTGTGAACGTATTTACAGTTGAATATTATCTTTTATCTAGAATAAAATGTTCCTTGCAGTATAGAAAGCTACATCATTCAACAGATTAAAAAATGATTATTTCATATTTTATTTTTTGTTTGATATCTCTTGGTTTTTCTTCATTTTCTCATTATTCTCGACAGACGAAGGGGACTATACAACAGAAACTGAAAGTGAATCGAAATTTTTAACAAGTCGAGAGATAAAAACAGGATTTTTTAAAAAATATACGGCTAACAGTAATCATTTTTCTTTAACTAATAACGATATAAACATCATCGTATGGAATTTTGATTGAATGATTGGCGAAAAAGATGATCATTAACAAAGAATAAATATTTCTGTCGGCACCAAATCGAATCCAATTTGAACTTTTTTTTATTCGTTTCGGTCTCTGCTATGCAACAGCAGTGCATATTGGCAAAGGAGAAAATCGAAGCATTCTCTATTTAAATAAAAAGATTTAGTACGAGTGAGAATTGATACTATGGTAGCTTTTTCTAGTTTAGTGTGATCTAAGGTGCAGTAAAAATGTGTATGATAGGGATAAACGTACCGTAGGATACTGCTGAGTGAGATAGGATAAGGTAAAGACAAAAAATTAAATGAATGAAAAACACTGAAGTTATCAGAAAAAGTAAAATTTCAAAAGATGTAATAGTTAATTTAACCAAGAAAGTCAGCCCAAATCTAATGATAAAAATAACAAATAAAGTTAGTCGCCAGGTTAAAACACAACTAATTATCAATAAAAGAAAGTTTACATGACCTGTGGAAGAAATGAGTGATATTCATAGGAAAAAATGTATATTAACATACGTAAGAAAGTAATGAAATGAATACTTTTGCAAAATCACTCTCTTATTATGTATATTTGAAATATGATAAGCTGGTTTTGAATCAAATTTAACTGTTTCTGAAAAGAATATAAATACTACTTTTTCGACATTTCGCAGAAATGGTTAGATTTTATTAAAAATTCACTTAATCAAATTGTTCTGTAAATTAAATAACATTTGTCTCTAATATCACAAGCACAGCTCAGTGACTTCGAACACTAGTAGTACTATGAAAAGATGAAACCTCTGCTAATTAATCGTTGGTATGGCGTACATTATACGGAACCAATAACCGACAGTTTTTCTCTAGTTTGAATTACATGAGGTAGGCTGACACACACATAAAATCTTCTGAAAAATCGAATGAGATTGATCGAATTACATAATGATCGTCCTAAAAAAAATGGAACCTCAGTTTATTATTCTTAGAATCAGAGTTCATCACTGATTGTTTTTGCAAGTTAATTTCATATTTTACAGTAACTATTTTTTTTTATTTCTGTGATTCCTCTATTCAGAGATCGAAAAAATGTTAGTGCTAATTGATTCACATTTCATCTCTATTGAAAATTTGCAAACAACGATTAAAGTTGTGCCCTAATATTACACATAATGATTCTTTTAATCTTTTGAACTCATAATTTTCACAACAGAGGCCGAATCAAACTGGATTTTTCAGAATCGAGTTTAGTTCGGTTTGGTTCGATTCGAACAACATTAATTGTACCAGATCAAGAGTAGATCATAGATCAAAACATACATGTTTTTCGAACGATCAGATATGTCACATTAGAGTTGATATTTGGATGAATTAACACTAATTTATACAGCTGTGGATTAAAATAAATTCTTTATATGAATACATAAAAATTCATAAGAGAATTATGGTGCGTGGAGTGACCTATCATCATAATAACAATTAATGAAACTCTTATAAAGAGAAAGAACGATTGCTATATACTAAAATAAAACTAAGCATATGAAACAATTGAAAAAAAGTTCGTTTTGCATTCTCCGATAACAGCATATTCTTCTCACATCGATGATAGTATAATCAGTCATTTTTCATGTTAGGGTAGACTACATTCCACTACTGTTCAGAGAATTAATTCGAGTTCGTTTAGGTTCATTTTCGTAGGCGTACTATCACGATATTTTTATTGAATACATAATCTCATGTCCTCTTCCGAATAGAACTGTTTTCAATTTGTAAATTGACGTTTAGTGAGTCACTTCTCGCTTTAATCATCATCTTGGTCCTTAATAACAGTTCTTTTATGAATGAATCTTCGACAAAAAAAATTCTATTTAACTTGAAACAGGTGCTATATTTGAGATCGGCCTATATATTTCACATTGTTTTATTTGAATTTGTTTTTCGTTCAATTTTTTATCATTGGTTCATCTGAGTAGTAGAGACTGACGATTCCTGAAAAACCATGAAACTGTGAGCGAAGCCTTCAAATAATTTAGTACGTGAACAACATTGAAAATCTGATTCTTCGCTTGTTCAATTTAAGCGAAATTGATAATTATCGAAAAATAACGGATTAATCAGAAAATATATCATTCTAGCAAAATATTATTTTTATTTTACTATGTTTAGTAGTAAAATCCTTCATGTATTTTTGCTCATGAGCAATAGGTTTTGTTACTATTGCACTTTGGAATATACAGCGAATGATATAGAGTCAATGAATCTACTTTATTGCGTGTTTTTTCTCGATGTTAACAATTACGTAAAATATTCCGAACACTCTCTTCTTGCGCACAATCGAATTCTGTACAAAACAAAATATCGCAATTGAAAACAGCACAGCTTCCGGTCATCAATATAAAAAAAAGAAATACAGAAAGCGTTAAAATTCTAAACTATTCCATGTCGCTTTTTTTCTTTATAAAATTTGTTAGGCTACCAAGAAAAATGAATAAACTAATCATTTCCTTAGTAACTTTGAGATGCACTATTTTCTAGTAACACAAAGATTTCGAATAGCTTGTAGGACATTCAGGTTTTTAGTTTTTGTCTCTCTTGTTAAAGGTTTTATTTTTTCACGAAACGATGCAGAAACAGATTCTTCACATAATCTAATGTTTCATCACAGAACCTATAGCTACTTATGAAATCTTGTGTTTAAAAAAGTAAAGCCTTTGGAAAATTTATGGAAAACCAAAGATTTATGAGGTTTCTTTGCCTATAATTTTTCTTCGAAACGTTTTTTCTAAAAATTGAGAATACAGTTAACGAAACAAAGAATTTTCCTAATCGTGCAGTATAAATATTCGATTTATTTTCCTAAGTAAGGCAGTTCAGAAACCGAAAGTTTTCTCATTTTTTGATATTATGGATCAAAAAACACCCTATTCTAATTTAAGTGTTATGTTTTGTAAAAAATGAAATTGTCTAGCAAATGAGACTATTTAAAATAGTTTACGTGATTATTAGCATCGAAAAAAAACACGTTATTAATAAGAAAAAACAATGGTTCGAGTCCCAGCCCTTGGTTCCAGTTTTATTAGAATCGCCTATTTCTAATCATGAGTAAAACATCATGACCTTTGTATTTGAAAACATAACGATAAACCTCCAGCTTATTTATTTCCACATATGCATGTAGACTATTTTCAATATGTCTGCAAAATAGATGCAGCTATTCTTATAGATATCAATAGACTCTTAACATAGCTATCGCTTTTTATGACTTTATTTTTTTTCAAAAACACAAACAAAGGCAGATAAAGAAAAATCGTTTTTCCTCAAAATAACAAAGGAAATCAAAGATAAAAGAAAGCATGGCGACATATATACCAGAAAGGACATAATAATATAATACAATTGTTACTTCAATAAACTTTATTATGCGATATGTTTTGGATTTGAAAACGTCAAATGAAAAAAGTAGTTAGTAAGGTATGTTAAACTAACAAAAAAATATAGTACATTTCTTTATATTGATTAAACTTTCTGAACTACTTCATTTATTTTACGTTTTTAAGCCAAAAACATATTGTATACTAAGTGTTGACTAATGATCGATCTAGCAGATCAATACTAAACTACTTCTTTATTGCAAAGATGGTGACTATATATGAGTGAACTAGGAAAATATCATAGATATTAGATATAAAACATGATCAGTAGGAAGAAACCTCAAACATTATCAAGAGAAAAGCAAAAATATATGTATGCGTCTTACCTATGTCATCCGTACGATAGTGGAAAGAAAGAAAGTAATATCTAATATAAGTGGATCACACTATAATAGTAAAGTTCATCTATTTGACGGCCGTATTACATTTTGCAAATACAAAGATTTTTTACCTTTATTTTTCGACGTAAAGACCAATTGACATCTTAGCGCACACATATACTAATAATGTAGATTCCATTTTAAAGTTTTTTGAAGAATGCCGTTCTCCGCGACAAAATTGCATTTTATTACACGCTATACAAGTTTGAATATCTTGAATTTAAACTTTTATTGTTGCTCGACTCTCTAGGAAGAGTCAAAATCCGTGAGAAGCAATTCTTCTTCTTACCCTTATTCATCGTTAAGTCGATCGAAATAGTATATAAATTTTTTGATGTAAATATATCAAATAATAGATAAGCATATGGAGGAAGTAATAAGAATGTGCTCGGCAGATTCATAGGCTTACAAATATTTTTTTCTTTCTTTCTTTCTGTCTGCCGTCTGTGTTCGCAAGACAAATAGCAGTGTTTATGAATGATTTATCTATACGAGGAAAATAAAAACTTGTTTGTGAGGAAAAAAGTTTGTCGTTCTGTTACTATTGTATGAAGCGGGTGGTGAATACAGCTATGTCTAGTCTTTATACGCAATAGGAAAGACTAGAGAAAGCGATACGATAAGAAAAAAAACAAGAGAACAATTAGTGAGCGACCCGTGCCAAAGTATTTTGCCTCTGTTACAATAGAATAATATATGAAAGATGGCATTGGCAGTCGAACTTTGCTATGGTGATATACAGTACATAAAATAACAAGTAACGCTCGTCGCGGACAACTCGCTTGACCCTCGACTGAATCTTTTTTCATATTTTATGCCTTCGTCAGATATACTGTTGATATTTACACTGATGGTTCAGTTAGTTCACTCAAATCTACCACGTTTTTTGATTTTCAAAAGCGAGACTGTTAATCTCGCCTTTGATAATTAGCCAGCGCTTTTAATCTTCACATCACAGAGGACATTTATAAAATCTTTAAGAAGGATTGATTAGGGATTAGTATCAGTCTCATACATTATGTTTTCGACTATTTCCTCCAAAGCTTCAGGTTTGTAAACGTTTTTCATTGAAAGAGATCTTCCAAAGAATTGTACAATCATTTCATTCACAAATATCTTTGATAATAGCTGAACTCAACAGTTCACTGGATAAGCTTTTTGATATCTTCCATTAAAAATAGTTCGCAGTCAGTCGTCGGCGTCCCTTCGGTCCGCCACTCCTGACTGCTCGTCTACATCAACTGTGTAGATCTAACCCACTCACTATCCCATGTTCTTGCTGCAAATAATTTCTGGAGATGTCAGGTTTATAAACGAAACACACGTCAATTACATGGACTGCATAAACTACTAATAAGAGGGTGATGACGGATTCAATAACATCTCTTCTTGCAAACCTTAAGTTTTTATGTAAAGTACATCTTTTTTACCCTTGAGTTAGAATAGGGCAATCCTTTTTTGATTGCTGAGACCAAGCTAAGTCTATGTTTTTCTGACTCTGACACAAACATACATACATACGCACACGCAAAATTTTTTTTCATATGACCCTCTTTTCAGTCGAGGGAACAATTGATGTCACTGCAGCTCTTGATCATGTAAACTTTCTTCTAGACTGTTAACCTTACCCTTTCCATCTGATAAACAGCTCCTCAACCCACGTACAGGAAATGTTTTCGAATTACAAAAGCGCCGTGTATACTGTACGGCGATCATTCTCATTGTAAAAATATTTCTCCGAGTGCTGAGAGAAAAATGACTGAAAAAGATAAGTTTTTGGGTCAAAAAAAGATTTTTCGCGTATGACTCAATACTGTTCTTTTGACCCGCCACTAACGGATTTTTTTTTGACCTGCGACATACCCACAGACAAACGCATTTTAGTTTTTTTCATATCACCCTCTCTTCCAGTCGAGGGAATAAAACAATATACTCTTACTCTTTTTAGTTCTATTCCTTATGCTTCTGTAGCCTTATGGCCATTGACAACCTATGGGCACCTTCTCCATATAACTTATGATCTTTGACTCGCCACAGAGAAATCAATACACACAAAATAAATTGATTACTAGTTAATAATTTCTAATATTGTTTGATTGATATTCAAGCATAATATCAAATGAAGGAATCAACAGAAATTTATGATTTGAAAAAGTGAAGTGATGTATAATGCAGAAAAAGTTAAATTGTATAACCATTAGTCATTATTATGTTTTTGATTAATGATTTTATTTAGCGTTGTTAATTTTGTTTCTACTTTTTTCTGCATAATAATGTTCGCCATATGATGAGTTTTTGGCCAAATTTTGTGGCACGAAACTCATTTTTAAAAAATGTTGATGGTGATACATAGAGTTTGTATGAAAGTACTTGTGGTAGATAAGTAATAAAGTAGGAAATAATCAGAAGATAACGTTGCCAACTAACTTCAAATTCTTGACATGCAAATGAAAATGAAAGAATGAATTGTGGTAGAAAAAAGAGCTGTGGTAACATGGAAGCTAAAGGAGCCAAAATTAATTCTTTATGTTCAATAAGTTTTGAATATAAACGAAATATTAATCTTATATCTGTTGTTGCTGAATTTGTGTCATTACTTCTTTTTACTGTTGCTGTAAATCGTTTTCTTATAATTAAAATGATTAGAATAATCGTTGATAAAATATTAATAAGAAAAGGCACGACGTAATTTACAATAATATTTACTTGATTATACTTCACAATGATCCATGGATAGGATGTAACACACCATGTACCATTATTTATATCTGAAGATTTTGGATCTTTTATAGATTGATAAAATATAATTTCATGAATATTGAAAACGACTACTCCGATAATGGTAGTTGCTAGAATACGTTTAGCAATTCGTGGACTCTTTAACCAAGTATCTTGGAAGTGCCAAGTAACATATACTCGTTCAATGGCAACCATACCCATTAGCCAATAACTAATACGACTTGTACATGAGAGAAAATATGATAGAATCTTACATAAAATTGTGTTCATCAAATGATGAACGATATGACCGTTGATGCTAAGAACAATATGAATTAGTTTCAACAATAATGTCAGTAATACTAATTGATTGACAATACTGACTGTACGCAAATAATGTCCAGTGCCGACTAATAATGATTTCTTTCGATTGAATGTCATATAGTTACAGACATTGTTAGCAATTCCAATAAGAAATAGAATGATTGGGATGATAATCAACAGACTAAAATACAAAACAAAAATTAATTATCTATACCAGTTCTTACTGATGGGAATGATTTACCTAGAAAAAACTCGTTGTACTACAACTGATGATGAATATAAATCATTGGTTAACAATGTTTCCAATGTAAAACTAAATAATTCAATATTATGTTGACAAAT
>JAJEKB010019737.1:0-77375 GCA_022393335.1 Macrotrachela quadricornifera
TACAAAATACTAGCAAGAGATTAGTTCTTTGATCTTCAATCAATATATTCATCTTTCTTTGTCATTAGTATACGTTGATACTCATATCACTGAAGCCTATAAATATTCGAATCAATAATTGAAGTATTTAATCATTAGCAAATTCTTTACAAACTAGTATCATGAGACCAATTCTATACTTACATATCCCACATTAATCTCAATTCTTCAGTATAGATACTCAAAATATTCAGTGGTTTTTACGTACAACTGTACAATAAATAAATTATGCAGATTTGTTTGAATTAATAAGAAAAGCACAAATTGCACTAATGAGTGAAAGAATTGAACCAATAAATGCACAGATAGCAGCACTACCAATCGTATCTCTATCAAATTGAATAACCCAACTAAGTCCACAGAAAAAACCAATAATACCAAATATGAAAGAACTAAATAAACGATTTAATTTTATTATAATATGTAAATAAAAATGAACTTACAGGAATGCTAAATTTAATCCACCGATATATAAAATAGACTTATATTTAGTTTTAAACATCGAAAGAATACAAAGACATAATCCTCCGATGCCTGATGTAATGCAAGTCATGATCATAAAGATCCTGAAAATATTTCGTTTATATTTATTTATACCAATTACTCTATTATTATTACCGTGCTATAATTAGTTTAGTACATGATATCCTTTCATTTGTACATTTTATCTTAAATGTTACTAATCTACCACTATAAACTGCATTTCTATACCATAAACCACTATAAATTGAGCCAATATCCTGATATTCGAACGGAAAAGTACTCCAACGAACATGAATATGACTGATAATAAATAATATACAAGCCATACTTAATAATATACCAGCTCTAAAATAATAATATCAAAATTTGAGTTATAAACGAAATCTTTTACTAAAATAATTTCTCAAGAAATTTTTTTCAACATTCATTAAAAAGTATTTAAAAGGATAATTAAGAACAAACTGATAAAACTTACATCGAAAAATGACAAGATCTTGATGAACGTGCTTGTGAAGAATTAGACTGCATTTGATTTAATTTTCTGAATTAGTTGTAGAAAAAAACAAGAGATATTTTTTTAACAATAATCGATAAATAATTGAAGTCGAATTAAACTATTTTGTAAAGAATAAATTATCTTATCTATTGTATCTAGGGAAATTATATCGGATAGTTTTTTTTTTGTTGAATATTCATTTTCATCATTGTTTATTTATCATTTTATTTGAGATTTTGGAAGTATATTGATATTATTTTCTATTATTTTTCCTATTGATACAATGAATTTCGTTCCTTATTATCTCTTTTTAATTAAAATAAAACAAATCATTCAACATTACTTTCTATATTTTATTGATAAAATGAATGAAAATATATTTTTCATGTTATTAATATAAAAGTTGTAATTTGATAATATTTTTGTTTGTTCGCACATAATTTGCATATTATATGACGACATAAAAAAAAAATTAAGAAAGAATACTTTGACCTTTTATGCTTTTTTCATGTCCAAATGGAAAATCAATTTAACCTATCTTCAAGTGTTCTATCTCTTAATATTTGACAATAATGAATCTGTTTAAAAATAAAGCAATGAAACTGATCGTTTATTTTTGAAAGTATGAAGTTTTAGAGGGTAAAATAACATGAAATTGATTTTGTAGATCAAAGAAAGTTGAAATGATGATGGTATAATTTAACAAAAGGCAATCAGAAACTTTTAGCTATATTAACTGATTGATCATGATATCAAATCATACTCCCATCGTCTTCAATCCTAAAAAAATCGATTGCAAACTATCACCAATCAATCATAAATACTCAAAGAAGTGTTTTGAACAATCATTTTTTATCGTCATGATCAATAAATTTAATCTTATTAATGAATTTATTCATATTTCAAGAAATTTTACGTGTAGACTCTAAAAACAAAATATACTTTTTGATCTTCTATATAAATGAGAGACAATTTGTTTCTTCGAATTAGAAAAGAATGAACGGTTCAACGTTATTCATGTTGTCTATCTTTTACATGAGCTTTGATTGTCTTTGTTATACGGCAATGTTTATAGTTTCACTTAGCCTTATTTTTGATTTAAATAAAAATCTCATTACAATATAATCAACCAAAAGAAAGATATTGTGTGGATTAGATCACAGAAAAAAACAAATCTCTAATGACAATTGTCTTAAATTTTACCTTTCTGTTAGTAATCATTCTATCGTTGATAGTCTATGCGTGAAAACTCTAAGAATTTTCGATCATTTGCCATAATTTCTGTCGACAAGAGACACATTTTATATTTAAAGAGGTTATTTGATGAGTAGCAAAATCAGATAGTGGTTATTTTAATTCGTATAGCATACTTTTATTGGTAGCTGTAGAGATCATAACAATACGAAGTATCTCTACAGTATCATTGATAAACTAAATCAGAATGGCGACAACTGATAAAAGAGTGACTTTCATTAACAATAAGTATTAGTTGTAATAGTAAAGTATTAGCTAAATAATCAGTTTCTAATTTTAAGAGTCTTACTAGATGTTCTTGATTGAAAATACATGTGTTTTCTTTTGAACTATTTAAGTTTTTAAAGTCTTCATAATCATGAACATAGTGAAAAGAGTCTACTTTTTTTTCATTCCTTTGACGCAATTTTTCTCCATGTTTATGATACAGAGGATAATTATAGTTGAGACAATTTGTAAAACAAATGTTACCATCATAGTTGATGGAATTGCTTCTGAATGACACAAAAAAAGATTTCAGTCTTTTTATGCACAGTGTTTCAACATAGTACTGCTAATTTTTGTACGAAATTAAAAAAAAATCTAATAATGATGTATTCTTTTCTATATGTAGCAATCACACTGAGTACATATGTCACATATGAGATTGATGCAACAGTGCCTTATCATTTGCTCTGATGTATTTTCATATGTAAAATAGACTCACATTGACATGATGGTCTTAAATATGATGAGTTTTATATTTGTAGTTTGTGAAGATACTGAATATTTTGCTCTTAATGATGCATCATTACATAATATCAATATGTTGAATATTAAATTGCTCAACAATGGTGACTTTGAATATAACAATCTATTATATTGGAAATACTGTAATGAATTGGACGCTATTACTATTGAAATAATCAGATCAACATCACAATATTTCTATTATAGGAATTCTATATTTGTTGCTCAGTCAAGTTCATATTACTACTTTAATCGAATAGTTAGAAATACTGATTATCTTAGCCTAACATTTGTAACAATTGTTAGTAATATTATTTTTATAATGTTTTATTTTGGTTGCTTCCTTAAAGTGATCTCCAGGGCGATAATACCAATGTATTATTTAATAATTAGTATCAATACTGTTTCAAATTTTTCTTAAATAAAAACAAAAATGAACGTTGTATATTGGATTTTTTCATAATTGCATGTAACCAAATATATAATAAAACTGTTTTAATTACAAAAATCATTGAAGTTAAAGTGTTTATCAAGTATCACATGAAGTATTAAAGGTTTATTTTAAAAACACAAGGTAAAGTTGTCATTTAGATCGAATATGAGTAAATAACTTCAATAGAAAGATATCATCAATCTTTTGGATAAATGGAAATTTTATTTATTCAATTCTTGCTGGCATTTTATTAGATGAAAAATGATTACAATTCTCTGACTTCTTTTTTTCTATAGAATTATGTTCGCATTATAATTCATCCGGTGCATATATACTGACGGTTCTAACATACTACATATTTAACATATATAATGCTTTATGTAAATTGATATATTGACCTATCATCGAGCATAAAATTGATTTCTCCACTCATTCTAGTAATTGATACGACTATTTTACGTTGCAATCCGTTTTTGTATAAAAAAAGTATCTAACCATTACTAATCAGATTAAAAGAATTATAATTGAATCTCTAAATATTCAATCTGATTCAAGCGCCAAAATTGCTCTGATGAAAGAAAAAATAGTGTTGGTCTGATGATATAAAGATATTATCATGAAGAAGAAAAAGAAAAAAAACAGATGATATTAAAAAACTCATTAAATAAAGGTAAAATGATAAAAACGTGAATGAAAAAAAAAAGAGGATGCAAATAATAATAAACTAAAGTAAGAATATTATATGATGACAAGCAACACAGCGTTTTATAATAGTGAAAAATATCATTAAAACTCACTTTACAAGTTATCAGTAGTAATTTTGTTTTGTATAATTTCTTATTATAAAATAGGAAGCATTTTACAAAGAAGTTATTGTACATGAAACAAACAGAAATATTTTTCAAATATAATATAATTTATCTTATCTATAATTTGTATAAAGTAGGCAACACTATAATCATAGAACAATCGTCAGCTCAAACACTCATCAACTTTGCGCAAACATAATAATTATTTTATCATAATATAAAAATTATTATCTATTAAAATCGGCCATATTCATATGTCTTCTGCTTGTCTTATTAGAGCGCCAATGATTAATAGCATGCTGGTAGTCTAAACGCATTGATTATATATTGACAACAAGCAGATACTTTGATATTTGAAGTATTTACTTTACTGAATCATAGACATGGATATTATATGATCTTACTCATGCAGTAATAATATATAAATAGCAGAAGTAGACAAAAGATGCATTTTCATTTTATAAAAATGATACTCTATAGTACAATATATGTCAATTTCCATCATAATAACAGTCTGTAAAATCAAAAGATGTCCCTAACAAACGTCGATTCCAATGCAAAATCAAAGAAAAATTAATATTTGAAAAATAATCTCATACAACCTTGAACTACTCTTAAAAGTAGTTCGAAGAAAAAACATGAAGTCCTTTTTTTAATTAATGACATAAAATCAGTATATTAATTTAAATGATTGATCTATTCTCTGTCTCATTGTGGTCTGATGTGAGTACAGAACCAATGATCAACGAGCAAGCCACGTCAGGCATCGATTGTTGTTTTGTGTGCGCATTTGTGCATACATTAGAAAAACGACGAAAAAATGATGAAGGTTGGTGAAGTATTTTTGCCAGATGACAAAGATTTTCAGCAGTTTAAAATTGATTGCACAACTGATCAAGGATGGAATATATGTTATGACAAATCATCATGTCGTGTAGCTACTAAAAAAAATTCTTTATCACCATTTGATGTTATTCGTGTAAAATTATTTATATAATTAATAAATAAATCTAATTAAAATAATTATATATATATATACATATTTAGGTACAATCAGAATTTGAAGGTATATCAAGTGAACTACTTTATGATGTTATACATGATGGTCAATATCGTTCAACATGGGATACAGCTATGTTAGAAGGTTATGAAATGTGTTCCGTTTTACCAAATAGTGACATAGGCTATTATTCAAGTAGAAAGTCAATAAATGACTTCGGTAGAATGTTTAATATTTATTTTTTTTTTAGTTAAAAGTCCACCACCATTTAAAAATCGTGACTTTGTAACACAACGTTGCTGGTTGGATTTTGGACAGAATAGTGAAAAATATATTATTAATCATTCTGTTAATCATCTTGTATGCATTTTTTAAAAGAAAAATTCAGGAGTAATCCATAGAGAATTTACTGAACATAGTCAAACTTTACACTGAGGTTTGACTACGCTTATTCGATAGATCATATCGTGATACTGATTTATATAAAAAATTTAGATCAGACAAATATTTGTCGAAATATAAGATTTCTCCTATAAACAATAAGGCTTCTTTGTTATTTTGCTAAAGATTCGGTAGATCTTGTTCTGGTTCTTTCATAACCATTCTATAAATGATTTTTGTGAATAATGCCTTGTTTGAAAGGGAAAAGAATATTGAACAAGTTGAAATATATTTCCTGTCTAAACAACGGCCCTCATAATTTTTATAATTTAAATGATTTCAAAAGTCCTCATTTAGAAAATTAAGTTGCATAATATATATTCCTACAAAAAAAATTTTCTTCATAACTCCATTTATAGAGATATCATGGGCAAAATTTGTATAGACACCAGTTCAATAGAACCAGAAGTAGATTTTTAACAAAATACATATTATCTAGATCAATCTTTAATAGTTATTCCAAAATACGATGTAGATTTTGTTCGAAAATGAATTGTTAATAATCAAGTAATTGAATATGAACGTATTTTTTCGTAGAACTATAATTTTTTATTTATGCTATTGATCTTTCAAAAAATATAAATAATACTGCATCTTGTAAGGAAGATTCATTGTCTACAATAAAGGTAAATAGAATTTTTAGATACATAAAGCTTTCAAATAAGAGTTTACTCCCAAGAATCTATCATAAAGTAGTTAAGAAAGAAACGACGCACGAGCCATTGGATTTCCACAAAAATCGAAAAATGATGACTTTTAAAAAAAATGTTATATCTCGACAAGAAAATATTTTTTCGATCTAAAATTTTACATAAAGTAGTTTTTCGACATAATCTATCGAATAGACATGGTCAATATGTGGATTCTCTATGGATTCATGTGCCTTTTTTAAACAATATTTATTGTTTAAATATATATACAATTTTAGCGTGAACCACCGCGTAAAAACTGTGTTCGAGGAATATCTTATTTAACAGGCTATTTAATCGTGCCAACAGGACCTTCATCATGTACGTTTTATTATATGACACAATCTGATCCAGGAGGTTTGTTTTTAAAAAAAAAAAGAATCTTGTTTTGACCAATAGGATCATCTCGTTTTCTTTAGGTAATTTGCCAGCTTGGTTTGTAAATAAACTTTCGAAAGTATTTGTACCAAAAGTAAGTTTATTTAATATTCGAAACAAATGAAAATACAAAATGTTTTCTATAGTTAATGAAACGATTAGCTAAAGCATGTACAAAATATGATAAATGGAAAGCAAAAAATCAACCTTCATATAAACCATGGTTATATCCTGAACAGATGACAATTAGCCGTTACAATCCAAGTGAAATTGGAACATTTAATGTGAATGAAACATTAACCACTTCAGCCGGTAGTGATGAAGCAACTGTAGGAGAAAATGCAGTTGAAATAGATAACTTTATAAAAGACGATTAAAAATTTTCTTCTGTGATATATTTAAGGTGATGGAATTATTTTAAAGTGTGAATTTTTATTTATACAAGGTTATTTCCACTGATATATCTTCTTTTTTTTTTGGTAAAACTTCATCTTATTGAATTACTATGGATATACGTAAACATTTTTGTTCTGTCTTTCTCCATTTTTCTTTTTTTTTTTTTATTATTGTCAACTATCGAATGTTGTGCGCCATAATGCCTGTATTGTGTGGGGCGTTTGAAAGAGAAGCAACTAAATAAACTCGTCAATAAAAAGCAACAAGAGAACGATGATGACGTTGATGAAAAAAGAAGAAAAAAAAATTACTAAAAGGTGACATTGAAATAGCGAAACGAGACCGGCAGAAGTGTGGCAGCAATAATAAGAACGTGAAAAGATTTATGAATCATATAAACTAATTTTATATCAAATTTGAAAAAAGGTAAGCAAAAAAAAATTAGATTAGAATTTGATCAAATATTTGTACAAAAAAATTTATTATGTCTTGGCGATCAATTATACTTGCCTGTCTTATATTTGCTACGCTTGTTATACCAATTGTTCAATTATCATTTGGTTTTCATTATGTAACTAAAAAAGATGTATGCCCAATTTATCCTGATATTATGTTATTAATGGCTATTGGTGGTGTATTTGAATTAATTTTTTTTGCTGCAGTATTTGGTTGTCTCTATAAGCTTACACCATCAAAATATAAAAAAAAAAAAAACACAAACTGTAGCACAACAAAGTGCTAAAGGAAATAGTCGTGCATCGTCCATTATTATTGGTAAATCATCTTATTTTTCTTATTTGCTTTAGTTTTTCTTTCTATTAATTGTATATAGTTTCCATAACAAGTATACTTGGAGCATGCGCAATTATATTTTTTGTTCTTATACAACTACGAGTATATGGAAATTATAAAAATGTCCAATGGGAGAGTTCTGATAAGCCAAATTATTGTCTCTTTACAATTTTTTCTAGTGCTTTTGGTCTGATGATTGCTACCTATGTAGCTATTTTACTACTATTTGTTGTTGCTATTATTTTCTTATGTGGAATTGGTGTTAAAAAAACATAATCAAAATGATTTGACAAAAACAAATTATTTATTTGAATTTTGTTACGAATATTTTTTAGAAATAATTTTATCTGAAATATATTCAGTTTTCAATCAAAACTATGAATTAATATTGAATTTATGTTTGCTTTATTTTGTAAATCCTACGTTCATATTTTTATTAACAAAAGATCAAATATACTAAGCTAAATGTAAGTTGTCATACTAGATTTCAGCTCATTGAATCGTATAATATAAAGCTGTTTTGATAGTAATGTCGAACAGAATTTGTTCCGATTGAAGTCATTTTTTCTTTAATATGTGAATTAAAAATTTCTACAATAAATCTTAATTGTAAATTCTATACTTTTTTAAATAGATGTCTTCTTTATTTACACATTTGTCGACAACCTATTCAAAGACAACAAAAAACTACAACGACTATAAAAATGAAAGAAATGAAAAAGTAAAAGAGAAAGAAATGTATAGAGAAGTTCCTAGCTAATTTATATTAGAAGATACATCTACATTTTTTGTCAATAGTATTACTTTTCTTTTTAGCACTATATATGATATAAGAAAGTAAGGGTAAAAAATTATATTCATGATTATTAATTGAAATCATGCCTTTCACAAACCATAACGAATCAATAATTGCTTTAATTACGTTGTCAGTCGTCGAAAACTGTTCATGCTTACCTTACTAACAGTATTTCCTACTGTGAATGTTTTTGCAAACTAATTAATAATTCTGCTGTTTCCTATTATTTCCTTTCATAAACTACGTCGTTATTAGAAATTAGTTATAATATTTCGTAATGGGTTTTGCCATAGAAAGCGACTATGCTCGTCACGATTGTTTAAAAAGCGAAGTTCTTTGGATGTAAAAGACGCCATAACTTATTGGTACTATAGAAAATAAGAGATTTCTGGTTAACTATAATAGTATTGTCGTTATTTTTTTTGTGAAGCAAAGAAAAAATTCTCATTTTGTATGAGAGTTTGTCGGTAAAAAATAATTATTTGATTATTTATTTTGCGAACAATAATAAATAAATTCTTGCTATACATAAATGTATTTGTTAGTTATTCTTTTAACTATACAAATACAAAATAATTAAATAGACTCACGAGGAAACGTATTTAGATATTCAAGCTGTATAACTCCCATCTTTTGGCAATAAGTAGATCTCGATGAAATATGAAAAATTAGAGAAGGATATATCTCTTCGTGTATTTATTTTCAAGATTTGTACTTTTGAATTATTTCTCTTCATATGACTCAGTATTTTCAGCAAACCTATACTGTCGATTTTTGATTACTTTAAAAAATTCATATCTAAAGAAGATTTAGTGAAAATTTTTAAAATTTTGTATACAATCTAGTCTACATGAAGTTTTGATGTGAACTAAGTTTCAGATCAAAAATCGACAGTATGGGTTTACTGGAAATACGAAGTTGTACTAGAAGAAACTGTTTCAAAAATCGATATCTTGAAAATAAGTGCACGAAGAAATATATCCTTTTCAAATTTTTCATATTCATTGAGATCTACTTATCGCCAAAAGATGGGACCTATACTGTTTAAAGAACGAAGTATGTTCTCTCGTCAGTTTCAGCACCATGGATGCGTCTCACATCAATTGATAATGTATGCAAATTCTATATTTCATTTTATTTTGATAATAACACAAACGTCTATTTTATTACATTAGATTACAACCTATACATTCAATTTTTGTGCACTATATTCTAATACTTCCTTTTTCAAATATCTATACAAAGTTTTGAAAAAAAAATATTGGTTTTCGAGTTAAATCACCATTTCTATACATATTTGAATGAAAAGTCTCAACGAATTGAAGTCTATGAACTAGTTTGTTATAACAAAGTTCAATTCATGAATCCAGTATGTCTTGCATGAGTTAACATGAACATAGTTTTTGATTCGTTTTTCTTAGGAGGGGGGAAAATTTCAGAAAGAAAGTCTGCTAAAGTGAAAGAAAAACGTTTCCTACGTTCGGTTCTTCCCACTAGCATTTAGTGCTAGATGATATTTTCTTGATTATATTTGTGCATATAAAGCTGCGCAAAAAACTTAGAACAATGAAAACAAGTTTATTTTGTATACACAAAAATATTTCTATCAATACTTATAAAAATAATATACTTTAAAAAGAATATTTGGCTTTAACTATTATTTATCATCAATACTATCATCACCATTATTTTCGTGCTTGTGTATCTTGATATTACAAACTTTTGTTCGTTCTGAATACATACAAAAATGTTGCATGATATCATTTAAATCATCATCAGTGACATCCGATTTTAAAATACTAAACATTACAGCGGTTTCGATTATTGGATTATTTCGTAATTTGGCTTTTATTCGCTTGAAGGCACTAAAACTTCAGTTGCATTCATTAGATCCAATACGAATAGTACACAGTGGAAGAGAAAATAGTTCCTATATAATGCAGCAAGCAGTTCTACTTGCGAGTATTTAAAGAAAACTATTTTGCATCAGAAAATACAACAAGTTTCTGTGTATATAGATCATCGTGCTTATTAAAAGATAAAAATCGCTCTGTTCTTAAAACTGTCAAGGAGAAATCCAATACATACGAAGAAAATTAACTGGGAGAAATACCCCCCCCCCCCTAATCGTAGGACCTGAACATAAAACAGTTTAGCTCATCCATTTGCCTGATACAGATCTTAAAATCAATAGAAAATGATTCCCATAAAAATTATTAAATATTATTAGCTGCTAAATGTTCAAATAACAGTCATGATATTTGAATATAAAACTTCGTTGATGTGAGGACAGAAGTGATTGTTCTAAACAATAAATTTATTACTGCTAAGTGGTATCAAATAATGGCAAATTGGAATTGTGCTTCAATAAAATAAAACTAACAATATCTATTATTAACATTCATTAGTGAAAATAAACTTGTTACAACGTTCAACAATGAAATAAAATTCAAATTAAAAGAAATACATATTTACAAAGAAAATAATTGTTTTATAACAAACAAGCACTTAATAGTATTCTAAATGTACGTAACAGACAAAGTTGTAGCACATTTGACATTGCTTATAAAGAACAACTCTAATTACTCATGCTACCAAGTACTTTTCTTCTATCTTCTCGTTTTTTTTTTGATTAAAATAAACATCTATTTATATAATCATATATAGTTTTTTAATAATTTCTAGAGATAATAACTAATATCGATGGAAGTTCCTGAATCTTTCAATTTCATTCATGTCTTTAAGAGAAACCTACCAACTGACTTTTTATTCTTTTTTTTTAGATAGTTAAATTATTTGTTATTAGGAAAGAATAAAATGAATTGAAGCCTCTCAATATGAATACCTTTGAAGATGGAAAGAACATTTGACTTTGTTTATGTCGTTAACAAGAGCGAACAAATGTATGTTGACAGCAACGGAGCGAATAGTAGTTCAAGAGAGAAACGTCAAACGGCAATATTGGTTAAAGAATAAAAAAAAATTTGAAGTGATCATTATATATTTAAAATGAGAGAAAGGGAAGGGGAGAGAGAGAAGGAAATTCGTTTACAGTATAAAATATCGAAGACTGTAAGGTGGACAGTCATAAAATCAACTTAATAGGTACAGAATTTATTTCAATAATGGCAACTAATTCTCGTCTCCGTGGTATGTGGTTATATCTATCAAATACCTTTTTTGGATATAAATAATAATGATCTTCAATTTGTTTCCGAGTTGCTATGAAATACACGTTTTGACAACGACTATTATCAATTAATAATAGTTTTTAATAAGAGAAAAAAAAAGAAGATGAATAAAACTTCGTAGAATAATTCAAACGGAGAAAAAGGACGGATATTTCTTTTTAAATTCAATCAATTATTATTTATATAAAAGAAAAGCTTTTTTATCATTTCGGCAGAACCAGTTCGGCATCAAGCATCTCCACGTGTTGCGCCTTCCAATAATAATAATAATTTGAGTAATCAACAAATTAAAAATCGTCAGCAAATGGCTCATGTGTATATTAAAATATATAATACAAAAAAATTTCTTTAATGTAAATAATTTTTTTCTTCTAGCAATGTTGTTGTTACACAACCAGGAAAAAATGTTTGGGATTATGAACATCGTTGGTCACATACACTTTTCTCATGTTGCACAGACGTTAAACAATGTAAATATTACTCCTATAATTATATAATTTCTTTTGAGTTTTATTATTAAAGGTTGTTTTGCTTTCTGTTGTCCATGTTGTTTCGAATGTAAATTACATAAACGTGCTGGTGAAAATATGTGCACAGGCATGTGTCCTGGTGCTACATTTGCACTTCGAGCAAAAATTCGTACGGCATTTCGTATTGAGGTAATACTTTTTTTTGTATGTGTTTGATATGAAAAGAACGAGTTATTCAATTGAATATTAATCAAATAAGAGTATAATTATGAAATAAAAAATGTGATTTAAGTACAATTTGTATAAGAGAGGTTGAATTAAAGTTCATAATTAGACTAACAATTTAAAACGAAAAAATATATTTTAATTTATATCCGATTGATAAAGAAAAATGAACATTAATCTAATAATTTTGATATGAGAATGAAACATTATAGAAAAATCTCTATGAGTTAGAGTAAATTTACTTGTAAAGATTTTAACAGTAATAGATTTATATTTATTATCCATGCATTCATTTCTTTAAATATCATTCGATGGATATTGATACTCTTTTGGTAGTGTGTGATATTGAACCGGCGCCTACGTTCTTAAGATGAAATTGATTCAGAAGATCCTATTCGTTGCCTAACATCAAAATTTTCCTATTGGAAGAGATGTCACATTATCACTAGTTGATCAACATTCGTTAGAAGTTTTATTAATCATACCATCTTGCTACTCTATAGAATCAATAGTAAATCTATCGTTAGTTACTGTTTGTTAATTTGTTTTGAGTAGCCATAGATCTATCAGGCTAATTCTATTAGATTATAAAACAGCTATACATTAGTTCTGTCTTGGTATTTGATGTTCATAGTGAAATACAAAATCTATTATCAAATTCTTCCAACAAATTAGTAGACCATAAGAAATATAACATTATCTCTTTGAAATAACAAATATAATCAACAGTTCTAAACAGAAGAATACAAACTTTCTTTGTTCTTTTTAGGGTGACTTATGTAACGATTGTTGTGTTTCAATGTTTTGTCCATGCTGTACGGTTATTCAACTTACCCGCGAACTTCATTCTCAAGGTCTTTAAAACATATATTATTCATTGGTATACTTATTTAAATAAAAGCATTTTTTATTAAATAAATATTTCTTATGTTAACAATCAAATAGGTCAAAAAAGAACAAATTCTATTTAATTTTATTTTTATTTTAATGTACAAAATACATAAAAATTAAAGAACATTTATTTTAATTCCAACGCTAAAAGTTGATTGAGATATGATTGTGCATCATATAATGATTGTGAACATTGTCTTTGAAAAAATAATTTTTTTAAATTAAGTTCAACATATGATAATGTACGTTTATTAAATAATGTTTCTAATGCTGTCCAAATATATGTTTGATAAAAATCATTTTTATTCATTTTTACAGTGGTTAATTGAAACCAAAGACATAAATGAATACAATCACTAACACAAGATATAGATGGACGCTATGAAAGAATATTTGTTTTTTATTTTTTAGAGAAAAAATTAAATAAAAAAGAATAAAAATACAATACCTCTTTAGGATTTTCACATAACATTGAATGAGCAAGTCTTTCAATTATTGGTGATGCTAGAGGTGAAAGCGATGGTAATTGTTGATCATTATATGTGTCTTGTCGAAGTGATCCATGAAAAAATGGATTTGGTTGAGAGAAAAATTCATAACATAATGCTCCACTTGCCCAAAGATCAGCTTTATTATAATCAAGATAACTCTTTGGTCCTGGTTGACATGATACAATCTAATTTTATCAAAAAAATAAAATAAAGCGTTATGTATTAGCTATATTATTTAAATCAATCTATTCTCATTAATTAATTATTAAATTTGAAATATGAAACTTACTTCAGGTGCCATTAATGCAAGATTTCCACCTTTACCAATTTCATCAGTTGTATAAGGTACTTTTAAATTTGGTGGATAATGTAAAGCACAACCAAAATCAGCTAAAACAAGTTCACCAGTTGAATTACATATAAGTAAATTATCACTTTTTAAATCTCTATGAACAATTGAATGATGTTTTAAATGTAATAAAGCTTCAAGTAATTGTGAAAAAAGTATTAAACGTTCATGATATGTTGGTTTATTTAAACGAATATATTCAGTTAATGTTAAATCATATCGACGCATAACAATAAATAATGTTTTATTTCTTCCATAACCATCGGATGATAAATTTGTTGGTATAGCCATTGGATAATACTCATGTGCTTCATTTAATAATGGAAATGAATCAACAAAACATGAATACATACGAATTATATTTGGATGATAAGAACATTTACGTAATGGTAATAATTCTTTATTCATTGCTTTTTCAAGAGCTTCAGCATTTGATTGAATACCATAATTAAATAACATTTTTATCGCTAAATTAAATTTACCAGCTAAAAAAAAATATATAGAATACATTGAATTATTTAAATAAATAATTAAAAAATAAACATTTACCTGGTAATATATCGGGTTCAATAGTAGATGATGTATTCATATTAGTTGAAACTCGATATCGAACTATAATTATAAAGAATTAAATTCTTTTTTAAAATAATAAAACTGTCAAATAATAATAACAATTAATCTTCTTTTGACAGCAATAAATTAACTAATCAATTTCTTTTGAAATATTTTTTAAAAATTCTTACTCGAAGTCATTATCTTAATTATTGTAACCTTAGACGATCGTTTGATTGATTAAGTTTGACAATGGGACAAAAACATCTGGAAACTACGTAATATACTGAACACAGATATACATATATGAGATAAAAAAGTCGTATTTTTGAAGCATTTATAATGATTATTCATAAATTGTTAAACCTTTACTTTTTCATTTCGTTTCTTTTATTTTTAGATTTCACTAATTATTTAACTTCTTAGATCAACATGATGATTACTACAAATACAACTTTGTACATATGACAAAAATTATTAATTCAAACAATTGCTATCAAGCAAAGAGTTAAATTTAAAAAATCATAAAACATTTTAGAATTTATTGTTTTTTTGTTTCTTTAATAAATCACGTTAACTATGAATATGATCAAAATATTTTTGTTTTTAATTTTGTTATTAAAAAAAAAGATAATATATACTATACCTTCTTTTAATGTTAATTCATTCAATCTTTCTTCAATATTAAGATTATCATACGCATCTTCATATAATGATGAAGTATTTGATGATTGACGTGAAATTATTTCAGCATCACTTTCACTACTATTTTCATCATTAATGATAAAATCTGATAGTATTATTTTGCGTGATGTACCTTCTGTTGTTGTTCGAAGTTTTGCTGCATAGACAGCTGCATTGCTACCATAACCAAGTAAACAACCTAATTCAAAATCATCGAGTGTTCCTCGATTATATTTGTCATTTTCGTCGTTTAATTGATCCACGTTGAATTTTTTCGATATAAGAATACTAATTTGATTGATTACTTCGTCTCGACAAAAACGATCAGATAATGATGATAATGATACGAATGAATAACTAAGAAGACTCAAAACAACATGAGAACTAGTTGGAGCTGAAAAGAAATAGAAATTATATTATGATTAATGATCATATTCGTTTAAAAAGAAAAAGATCGAGAGAAAATCTATTACTTTGTATTTTTTTTTCTAACAATAGAAGAAGGAAAGCAAAAAAAAATACTTAGAACCGGAAATTTATTTTTTTTTCTATGTTAGTTTAAGCATTAAATAGAAGTTATATGATTGAAATTCTCATTTAACTATATCAATAGTTAATTATTTCAAATTATTTTATAATTATTCTCACTAATATATAGATATTTTTTTATAAAACTTATTAATAATTGATGCTTCACTACTTAAATTGACTGGTCAATATTAACTATTGAAGAGAAAGAAGAACACATGTTAATGTTTGAAATAAACTAATCTAAATGAAATTTGTCTACAAAAAGAACGTATAAATAAATACAGCTGAATCAAGATTAATACTTTGATTTAAGTTTGTCTACTCGATATGATAAGGACAAAACCTGTAACAGTTGTTGTGTATATCATCTCATCTCATCTCATCACATCATCATCGTTTGCTTTTTCTTTTTCTGACAGGCGTTTAGCACAGTATGTTCTATTCTCTCGAGACCGTTAGCCAGTTGATAGAGAAAGAGAAGAAAAAAAAACTCATTTGTTCGCTTGTTCACCTCCTTTATTACTATACAAATGCTGAACGGGGACGTCATCCACATCCCCATCCACATGTCTTGACCTAGTTAATAGTGATCTGTACTGTGTACTTCTATAAGAAGAAAAAAAACGCAGAATTCTCGTTCTTTCTCTTTCGCTCTGGTTGGTTTTATTATTACCATCTTTTCTTCTCTATGTAGCACAAATTCATTTTTTAATGAAATTGTATGTCAGGACAGTCATAAAAAACCTCTTCTTTTTTTTTTCTGTTTCTTATTACTTTCGAGTGTGTGTAGAAGAATCGAGAGTAATGATATGCATGTAGAAGAGTGAATAAAAAGAAGAAGAAAGAATAAAAATACAAACCAGCAAAGAATAGTTGCCGTTTAATGTTGTTGAGTGCTGCGCGAAATGGCATTAAATCTGACAGATTCGGTTGACAGTGACCAACCAGTGATCCATAATAAGAAAAAAATGTCCGATAAACAGATGGAAATAGATAAAAACGTATTTGGTATTTTGAATAAATTTGTGAATTTTTATTCATTTGTGATATTTCACGTACATGACAAGGAAATATTGTTTTCAATGAATAAAAAATAAACACTTGGCTTATTCGAACAATCATAATTATTGTTCCTTTAAACACTATTGTATTTCTCAACAATAGTGTTTAGATGATTAAATCGGAAGAAGGAACAAAATATATTTACGAGGAAGAAAATATTGATGACATTTAAATGCATACATAATCATATGATGAATGTATTTCGTCATCTATAAGGGGCCAAACAGAAAGGTAAACATAAGCGTCATCTAATTTACTTTTTGAAATACCGCAATAACCGCAGAGTAAAAGTATTTCATCATTCTTTTTCTTTTATTGAAATTAAGAAATTCAAACAAAAATTGAATAGTTGAAATTTCGAAGATAAACTTATTTATTTTTATTAAATAATCACAATAAAAAATTTATTCATTTAAATTTAATTATTTTAAAAAAGAAAGTTGAAGATTTTTGCAATACTTTTTTTGAAATTTATTATTAAAAGTAGAGTATCCAAGTCATTATCAATTGTTTATATAGATAACATAAAGTTTTTCACCTTATATTTAGTACAACGTTAAGTATATGTAGTCTACTAGCCTTCGGAAATTTTTATGTCAAGATCTATAGATCTCACTGTCAAAATTTTTAATTAATAATGAGAATGCATTCTTTCTTTTGACATATATTGAATGTGTCACAAGTTATAAGAACATATATCTAAGAATTTGAATAAACAACATATTCATAATCGAAATGTTGAATAAAAAATGATAATTTGTTGCTATTTCTAATAATGAAATTTTCGGACAAAATTTTAATTATTTAAAAATCAATATATCCGATTGGTTGTTAACAGTAACCAATCAAAGATGAGTTAAATACATAGCTATCTGACATCTATCTTAAATTTCGTTTATCCAGTATCTTATATGATTAAATAATGCGATTAATATATTTAAGAATTTAGTGGTTTTTTGTTTCATACAATACAATCTGAATATAAATCCGTATTTATGTTGAATAGCGACATCAATCTTATATGAAAAACACGTCATTCTATTATGACATAGGACATTAACAGGTAAAAATTTATTTGACGTATGTATTCTTTTCGTTATATATATATCGTTGTCATTAATAGCATAAATTTCATAACTAATTGAAATATAAAATATTCATGACAGAAAATACATGTACATCTAATGATAATCAAATAGAAATGTCTAAAAATGAACAACCATCAAATTTCCATGAATTTCGAGTAAGACGAAAAACTCAAGTTTTCTTAACTTCTCATATTTTTTTTCTTTTAAAGGAGATGGTAGATGTAGCATTAAACTTAGATGTATCAACACATACTAATCATGATAGTACGTTATTTTTGTTTTTTTGTATTGTATAATTTTTATCTTTCATATTGTTCTAGATATGTCTCTTGATGAAGAAAGTATCAATCAAGCATTATTAGCATTAGATCATTGCGATGATAATCAACAAATAAATGCAATTAATACTGTTACTGCTGTTTCAGTTGCAGAATTACCTACGGGTATTACTGATAGTCTCAATGTCGCTGCTAAACAATTATCTTATCTTTATGAAAGTGTTACTAATGCAACAACAAGTGAACATGATAAAGAATTGAATGAAAATATAGTTGAAAGAGAAATTGAATTAGCTAATAACGTTGCTGAATCATGTTCCGATCAAGAAACAGGTAAATAAATAAATAAATAAATTATATATTTTATATTCTATTTTATAAATCTATATTCAAGATCAATTTCCATGTTCGTCAACTATTCCGAAATATACAACGAATACATACATAAATAGTGCTCAACGAAAACGACATATTATGATTAGTTATAATCGTTCATCACGTGAAACATGTCAAAAAATATATAATCGTCTTGTGGTACATAAATATATTTTCAGTATAAATAAATAAATAAATGAATAAAATTTTATTTGAATATTTTAGGAAAGAGATTATAAAGTTTGGATGGATTTAACAGATATGGCTGATGATATACTTGTTGGTATGGCTCGAGCTGTAGAAAATTCTTATATTGTATTAATATGTATTAATCAACAATATTATGAAAGTGATTATTGTCGATTAGGTAAAGAAAAAAAAAATTTTGTTTTTCCTATTAATAAATTTGTTGTATAGAAGCTGAATATGCAGCTGAAAATCGAATTAAATTTATACCATGTCTAATGGAAAAATCATTTCGTGCACAAAGTTGGTTAGGTATTATTAAAGGTTCAAATGTTCATATTGATTTTTCATCATCTGAAGATTTTGATCAATCATTTGAAGAATTAATTCGTCAAATTACTTATGTTGAAACGAAATTATCTTTACAGCCTCGTAAGTTTTATTTTACTTTTGCTTTTTCAAAATATAATTTAATATTTTATTTAGGTCGTACACCTGCTCCTGGTCCTATGATAAATCCAATGAAATTAGCAGCAATGTCTGCAACACAAAAGGCGACATCATCATTAACAACTGATGTAAATTCTCGTCGTTTTGATGCAATTATTCGTGAATATAAACAATCAATAAAAAAGAAGCATTATCAATTAGATCGATTAAAACGAAATGAATT
Organism: Macrotrachela quadricornifera; assembly: GCA_022393335.1. NCBI lineage: Eukaryota > Metazoa > Rotifera > Eurotatoria > Philodinida > Philodinidae > Macrotrachela > Macrotrachela quadricornifera. The sequence continues at coordinate 19,782 of JAJEKB010019737.1, forward strand.
ATCGGATCTTATCAAAAAACTTCGTCAAGAGTTATTTAGTGAAACATCACAAGTGTTGTCAGATAGTGAAAGATCAGATGAAGAAGATGATAAACATATTAATGATGATCAATTTTTACAACACCTTTTAAATCGATCATTAGACCAAAATGATTTGTTACTAAGATTAGTTGATCGTTTAACAACACCACCACCTACACAACAAAATAATTCACATAATTTAGATCTTGACGGTATTATTAAAGTGATATTAGCTATTATGCTTCTTTGGACGCTACATATACTATGCCAAAAAGAATAAATCAAATTTTTTTTTATAATTATTTTCCTAATTGTTTTGTTTTTAATTTTTAATTTTTGATAATTAATAAAGTTTATGTTGGGCATAAAATATATATAATGTCATTCAAAAATAAAATTCCTCAAAATTTGCTTTGTTAAATCATGAGATCATCAAATATTCAGTGTTGATGACCAAGAATTATATGTTAAAATACTTTTTAGATTGTAATCTTTTCTTATTCTAATAACCTAAGTGACTTACTGATGTAAATACTATGAATAAAACTCTCCTACATTAGTGTTTCTCTTTGTATAAACGAAAAATTTGCATAATAAAGGATCATACATAAATCAATAATTTAATATATGAAAGAAAAAATTTTGTGTTAAGAATTTTATTGTTAGTCAGTATAATAAATGATTTATCAGTAAATTAAATAATTCATCAACAAGTTATTTTAACTGTCAGTTATTAATTAGTTGATATCGTAAATAAATTATAAAACTAGTAAAATCAATTTTTCGGCAGTCAATTGAGTAGAAAAGTCAGTATGAACATTGAAAATATTATAGAATGAATTATTTCTATTCCATTTTTTTTATCTCCTCCATTATTTTACAAGTGTTTTTGTACTTGTGATATATTTCTTTCAACCTACACATTCCACCAAAAATGATGGAGCCTCTTGAAAATATCACGTTTTATCAAGGTTTTAAACGATTTCTTCAAATATCATCTATAATTGGTCAACTGAACAAGATCCATCATCGATTAATACGAAAGTTTTTGCCATAGAGCCAATGATATCTTTGGAAATTATGGACTTCTTCATTTCAATGAGCTTAATGAAGAAAAGATGTGATTTGTCTCTTAGATGGTTCTTTGAAAAAGTGTTACATTGAATCAATTACACAAACTGATATAAATAAATGTAATAAGAAAAAATGAACAACAGTCAATCAATTCGAGAAGTCATATGATGCATGATTTGTGAAAATAGCAAACGATTCGTATTGGAAAACATCAATTTCCAATTACCCATATGTAGGAATGACTATTCGTTTGAAATGTTGTAGACCAGCATCAACGGCCAAAAATGTTCCAATACGGGAAAAAAGAAAACGAATTAGATCAGCGAAAGCTAAAACCACTTTATCTATGCAATGATCCAATTCCTATTTTCTTTCTTTATCAACAAATTAGTAAATTTATTTTCTACTGATCCGTTTTCATTATTCTACCGATCATATTTCTATTTTTCTATTGACGAGAGATTGAATTTTCAACTGACACTTTTAATTAATAAAATTGACCATTTTAAAATTTATTATTGATAGTTATAATTCGGAATATGCAATATTTTTACTAACAATTTCCATTATTCTTACTTATCGTTTCAACTATTACAACAGACAACTTAAATAGTAGTCTTTTATATTTTCGACATACCATTAGATAATGCCAAATCTCAAATCAATATTATTCCTTTGTTTTTTTTTCTAATTCAACATCGATTAAAAATTCATTCGAAAAAAAACAAGAAAAACTTTTACGTGATCATCATACAATATTTTTTAAAATTTTTCTTATCAGAAAAACAAAATAATAATAATAAAAATGAAAAAAACGTTGTTCTATCTAAATTAGATAAATAAAACAAACACATATACATACAATACACAATAAAAGAAATAGAAAAAAAATGATCAATTTCAAAATCATTAACAAGTAGTTAAATTAATTGCATTCGACATGTTAAAAGTTCCATGTGGTTGTTTAAGTACTATCATTGTTACTCGGAAATAGATTATCGAAAAAATAATCGTGCTAATAAGTACCAATATAGCAGCAACCATTTGAATAATAACTATCTGACAATGAAATGTTATTTCACGTGTTGGTTCATTTGGCTTTGTTATACATCGTTTTCGATATGATTCACTATTTAAAAATATTTCAATAATCGTAAACATCAATGCTAAAGTCATTGAAAAAAAACATTTAAAATAAAGACATGTAAGTAGTTTACTTACCAATTAATTGAAAAATCAATACAGTTGATGCTTGATGACGTTCACAATCGGTACCAATAACTAAATATATAGAAAAGAGATTGTTTTTTTAAAACGAATTCCAAAATATTTCTTCAAAACAAACCGAGTACAATAACAGCTGCACCAGCGAGTGCATAAATACTTCCACACCAAAATCCAAGAGCAATATCAAAAATAAATAATTCAAGTATAAGAACAACTAATCCAGCAAATAATTCAAAAAAGCCTAAAATAGCTACTGATACAGTCGGAAATTTTCTTTGAAATGGTGGAATAATTGATTTTGCAGCTATAGGATGTTTTGAAATAGTTCCAATCTCATGAGGTAAATTTGTTTCAAATGATATATAAACAGGTTGTTGTGATTGTGTATTGTTTTTATATGATGATCGTACAGGTGACGAAGAAATCGTCTCATAAGGATAAATAAATGATGTCGAAATATTTGTATCTATATGAACATATATTGTATTAAATAAATTAATTGAACATTTGAAAAAAACATACTTTCATACATTCAACTGCAAATTTAAAAATTGAATTGAGATGAACAACATGTACACATCGAAGGAAAGATACGACTGATTATGATATATATAATTCAATCGAATATAGCTGAGAAAAAAAATAATTTTAAACAAGAACGATAGAAAAATACACGTGTTTTATTAACGATTGAACCAAAAATATTTATAGAATGAAACGAAACGTTGGAAAAGTTAATTATTAAAATATCTTTTATCATTCAACAAAATCTAATATAATAAGGTCTAAAATAAAACAAATATAATCTCAGCAATCTTTTATTTACTTTTTAATTAATAAAATATTTACAGACAATTCATTGTCTTAAGCATCTTACATCGTACTGAGAAAAGCACCAATCCTAATTTTTTTCTTCTCATCTATTGTAACAAAATCTTCATTTAACTGCTATAAGCATCATATTTCTTTCAGTTTTGTAACATTATCATATAATTCAACAGAGACAAACAAATTAGAAATTTACATGAATGATACATAAAATATTGCTTTATCGGTAACTTTTTAAAAATAAATGAAAAATCTTATCGATATACTAAGAAAAATTAAACAAGTGATCATCTTTTGCACCATAGAGACCTTCTTTTGTCAAAATATACGCATATTTGCCTGATTTAGCTGAAAATGATACATTATATGTTATGCGCATAATACTCATTTAATCTATTGAAGGAATTAAGGGTACTGAAATGCACTGAAAACAAAAAACAAATTTTGTTCTAATCAGTATCAAGCGAACAGACAAAAAGTCGTAACAAAAAATATTTTATCGTCAACTGAAATGGCAATATCATAAATCATGCACGCGGTTAGTGGCACATTGCCCTTATGTACTTGGAACTGATAATAAAATCAAACGTAAAAAATCTTTAATGATATCCAAGTGTATGACAATTCATCTCTATTTCTGATTTTCGAAAATATTGTAAAATTTTTATTCAAACAATTGTATCAATAATTCATTATTTTAATATAATCTGAACTTATGAGTTAGAACTTCCATAGAGCTAGTAAAATTTCATGCTTTCAAGTCAAACAGTATTTTCAAAATGATTAATTTTGTAATTGTATTTTTTTTTCTATTGCTTGTAACATTCATTCTTTATTCGTATGCTTTTATTTCAAGGTGTTTTCAGTCTATAACCTTGTCAAATAGTCAATTATAAATTACCTCATCCCTTGTTTTTCAATATGTGATCACTATTTATTTCACTTGTCTTTTATTGATCTAAAGATAAGTTATAATAAGCTGTAATCATTTATCAATATATTTTTCATTAATATTTTATCATGGCATCGGAAGAAAACGTTTTTTGTGAAGAAAATGAAACAAAACTAGAATTTGCTGATGATCCTGTTGAACCAATCGTTTTTATTCCACCAACTGTATCAACATTAAGTATTAATGATTTACCAATTGGAAAACAGTCATTAAAATCGTACAATATATTTAGTCGTTTTTCTGGTATCATCTATACTTTAATATCATCATGTATTTTTACTTGTGCAGCATTTACAATAAAACAATTAGGTGTTAATTTAATTGATGCCTTTATCTTTCGTTTTATTGTTCAAACGATAGTTACATTTATATTTATCTTATATAAACGTTATCCATTATTACCTGGTGGAGGTATTCAAATATTTTTACAAATATTATGCTGTGCAACAGGTGCTGGAGGATTTTTCTTATATTTTTTTGCTATAAGTTATATTGAAATATCTGATGTAGCAACTTTATGTTATACAAGAGTAATTTGGACAGTTGTTTTTAGTATATTTATTTATCGAAAACGACCATCTATAAGTATATTGATAGCTTTACCGCTTACAATTCTTGGTGTTGTTTTTGTTACTCAACCAACTTTTTTATTTTCATCAACAATATCTTCAATTGCTACTATTAATAATAAACTTCGTTTTCTTGGTTTTGGCCTAGCAATTATGAGTGCTATAGCGTCAGCAATTAATGTTTTATCATTTAAACAACTTGTATCAACTTCGAAAAATATTAAACCAAGTGTTATTAGTTTTCAATATTGTGTTGCTGTGTTAATATTTCTTATAATTGATCAATTATACAAAAAATTTTTTCTTCATACGGGTCTTTCATATGATTATATTATATCATGGCGATATTTATTAGCATCTACTGTTTGTCTTCTTATGATTGGTACACTTCTATTAACACAAAAAGCTATTAAACGTGAACATCCAGCTATATTTACACTTCTTGGTTCAGCTGATATTATTTTTGCATTAATTCTTCAAAATATTTTTACAACAAAACGTCCTAATAAATATGCATTACTTGGTTCAACGTTGATTATTTGTAGTGTAGTTATAATTGGATTGACAAGATTTTTTAATGAACGACGTTTACAAAAGAAAATTAAATCAATGGATCATCATACTATTATAAAAGATTTTGAAGAGAAAATTTAAAACTATTAATAAGAATATTTATTTTATTTCACCATAGAAACAATCAATTTATTTATTGATTTTTTTCGGTTAAATCAATTATCTCTTCATTCAAAAAATAAAGAATTCTAGATGAATTAATATAATTTATATAAAAAAAATAAACTTAAGAATTTGAAATCTTATTTAATTAGTTTACATCAATCGGTATATGCCAAATCAAAAAAATATATAATAAATAAAACTATCAATTAAACAAATAATTGAATTGATTTTCTTTTAAAATCATTAATATATATCGTATTGGGACTTTTAATAATTATAAAAGTAGAAACTTTTGTTTATCCATGAAATTAATTTTAAACATAAATTTATTATCAAATCAAAAGTTTAAAAAGGAAAAACATCATGATATATTTTTAAACCTATTCTCCTCCTCATATTAATATTGTTTAAATATTTTAACATATATAAACAAATAATATTCTAACTCTACAATTGAAATAAAAAGATAAAGAATTATAAAATGAAAAAAAACAACAATAAAAAGAAAAATTAATAAGCTTTTCTTTTACTTTATCAATTGTTGTTTTTTTTTTGTCAAAAAAAAAAAATTCAGTCTGATTCATAGAATGAAATAGCATTTTCAACAAAATAATCATAAATATGTCTACGCATTGCGTCAACATCTTGACTAAAACCAACTAATGTTAATTGATTTTGTTTTACTTGTAAAAGTACACGTCGTCGTCGAAAACCACCTGAAATTGAATATAAATCACGTACATATGTATACCATGATTCATTTGCTAGACAACGTTTATCATCTTTATCTAACATAATTGAACTAACACGTACATCATGACAAAGTATATCATATACACGATCACAATCTTCACGTGATAAACTGTATAAAACAAGTTTATGAGAGTTATTTGTTGATGATGATTTATGATTTGGTAATGTACCAAGACTATGTACATTCGATGTTGGAGATGATGAACTTCGTCGATGATTATTACTTGTACGTTCAATTTCATATGCACATACATAATTCATACATGCTAAATGTCCAATTATTAATTCGACTAAATAAAAATAAAAATAAAATTATTTTTGCAATTGATGAATAATTAAATTTCTGGTTTTTTTTTACCGGTATCAGGATTTGATAGAAAAACTGCCATTTCTTTTCCTATTTTGAAATGTTTATGAACAATTCCTTTAAGTATTGATTCGAAATAACTTTTACAAACATTTACTTGATCAGATGGTCCATGTAAATGAACACATCGTCCTGATCGATCAATATTAATAGTTAAATTCAAATAAGATCGTCGAGCTAAATCAACAAAACGCATTGAAAGTAAATCAAGTTGATATAAACGTAAATTATCAATATTTTCATCAATAATTATATTTGATGATGGTGTAGATAATTCACACTCATGTGAACCTTGTTTTGAAGATGATGAACGGAGTAGTACAGATGATCGATGAGTATTTACTTTAGGATCACGTGCTGTATTCACTGGTTTACTACGATAAACAGCGTCGTTTAAAGGAATATTATTAGTAACTTTTGTTGATCCTGTAATCATGTCTGTAAGCTCACTTAAAGCTCGATCAAGATGATTTTTTAATGCTGTTACAACTATATGATTTGGTTGACGTTCCGATGGAGCTAATTGCATAAGACGTGTATTATCTTTCAAAGAAAGATCTGCAAGTTGTTCTGAATTAATTGATGGTATTTTATTATTATTCCATGGTACTTTATGAATAACAAGACGTTCAGTTAGAAAATGTTCAACTAATTTTTCTACATCATGTGTCCATTGTAAACGACGTTTGATTGTTGAACGTGTACCATTAAATATTATTTCTAAAAAACCTTCGGTTTGTAAACTAACATGACCATTTAATGATTTTAATTGTTCACGAAGTTCTTCCAATAATGGACGATTTTTAAGTAAAAATAAATAACGACTATCATCTAATGCACGATAACGTATTGGATCTGGTTGTTTACTGACATTAGATGCATCAATAAATGGTTCAATACCCATATATTTATAATAAATGCTTACATCAAGACGATGACCATGTATTAAATGTGCACGTTTAATAACTCGACGTACATCTAAAATAAAATAATTTTGTTATAAAAATATCAAAACTTAAAAAACCTTTATAATCAGCAAATGTAACAAGTGCATGTTGATGTTCATTATCAATTGTAACATCAACAACTTGTCCGCCATCACTACGACGTCGATTTGAAAAATACAATTCAAGTACATCAGGAGATATATCTGATGGTAAATTTCGTATCATTATAGTTGCTGGTGGTGTAACTTCAGCTAAAGAGATTTCTGAATCATTCAATTTTGAACGTGTTACATGACGACGACGTATTTCTGCCATATCTTAATTAATAAAAATTTTTATATTTTAAAAAATTTTTTTCTTTTATATAATCTAACCAATTTCAGTTTTAAAAGTAACCATTACAGTTGTATCTTCAAGATTAGAATAATCAATTCGTTCAATTTCAGCTTCACCTGATAAATGTTCTAAATAAAGTTCGAGATATTCTTGGATAAGATCAACAGGTAAATTAAATAAAATTAAACGACGTGAATTAATATCATTTGAACGTGATGATACTGAATTATTTATTGTTTTTGAATTTTTCAATGGTGGTACACTTGGTCCAAACACTGTAGTATCAATTGATTTTAATGATTGAGGACTATTCATTGATGAACATTGTGGTACAAGAAGTGATGATGATGATGCTGATAATGTTTGAACAGTTGAATATTGAGAATAAGATGGAAGATATTGTGTTTGAGTTTGTGGTGGAGATACTTGTTGCATAATTACTAGCCAAAATGTATCAAATGAAAGTAAAATATAAAGTGGTTACTATTGCTGTATGCGTGTCTTTTTCTTCCCTATCGAATGAAGATGATGATGAAAAAAGAAAAGGACACATTCTTTCACTCTCTCTCTCTCTCTCTCTCTCTCTTGCTTTCGCTGAACAGCGATAACGCATACATACGATCTATGAACCGTGTCGCAATAATGTATATTAACACAGTTGACTCTCGTCTGCCTAATTTTTCGCTTCATTTTTCTACTTATATGTCGAGAAGCGAATGGCGCGTCTTATAAAAAAAAATGGGTCGCTCGACTGTCCCGACAAATGTGTATATCCACCTACACATCTGACTGATAATTAGACGACATCGATGGGAATATTCATCATGATGACACGTCTGAGTGACAATATCCATTCTGTATCAATCAAAGACACATCTATCTAATCACTATAGATAGCTGTCTTTTTTTTTTGACATAAATGTGTATGTTAAATAGCAATTAATTAATTCAAGGTAATAATATAATAATTAGACACATATATATTTTATTAATATTTAAAAAATCAAATTTCGACATTTTTTTATTTATATCTTATTAAAATAAATAAATTAAAAATATAATTAATAAAAATATAATTAATATTAAAAATAGGATTTTTATTAATTTATTTTGTTTTTTTCTTTTACGATATGTATTTAAATCAATTATTTCTTTTGTTAAATCTCGAATATCATTTGATCCATTATAACCACATTCATTTGGTGGGTAAACAAGCCGTGTATTTGAATTATTTTCACTATCTTCAATCGCAACAAATTTTTCATTACGCAATGAAGTATATTTACCAATTGGATAATCACCAAGAGCACATCCATTTGGTTCAATTCGATATTGTTCAAGCAGTTTTTCAGCTTGATCAACATAATCGAGATAATAATTCAATGGAATTTCATCATTAGGTGTTAAATCATGCAATGCATATATGTCTTTTGCTGATGATAACGTCCAATCAATCATATATTTTGATTTAGTTAAATCATTATTAGAATAAAGCATTGTTTGCATAGTTTCTAACGTATTTTCATACAAAAGAATATAGACAGTTATTTCACGTCCACGCATATGTTTAGGCCATACATTTTCATAATCTTTCCAATGATCTGGATATCGAGCTTTAAGACCTACTGGTAATTTCATATTAAAATAGAGTTCTGATAGAAGATTAAATGCTAAAGGAATATCACGAGGTCGAATGGAAAAATGAATTTTCCAATCGGCAGTCAAATGCTCACTAGTAGCTTGTGCAAGCCAATATCGACGACTAGTAATTGTAAATAACCGAACAAATGAATTTGATGCACCTAAATAATAACCTGATCGATGAAGCATTCGATTTTCCACAAGTAATCGAACATAGTCGAAATAAAATTCTTCGTGTGTGTCACCGTCTTGCTCCATAATGGTAATGATTCATGAAATAACACGTATACTATGAAACAGCTTAGTTCTTTTTTTTGTGTATTTATTATTTCTTTTTTTTTCTCTTTTCTTTTATTTACGCCAAAAACAAAAAAAACGTAACAATGAGTCAATAAAGACACACATGAAAATCTTCTCTTCTCTTATTCATCAGAATCATCAAATTTAATTGAATATGAATTAACTGAATCAATTTTACCACCATGATATGAGCCACGTTTCTTTTTCGTTTTTTCATGACGAAAACTTTTACCACGAGTATTTATTAAATCAGCATTAGCTTTTTCACCCCATGAACCACGGGCACCAGCCTATGAAAATATATATAAAATATAGATTAAATTCAAATAGAATTTTTACCTTGTTTTCAAATGCATTTTTACCAATTTTTTGTAAATATTTAGGATCAGCATCTTCTTCTCGAACTCGTCGAAATGGTGATGTTTGACGCTAATAAAACAAAAAACGAAATCTATAGATCAAAATAATATTTGATAAATGTACGAACCTTTTGTTTACCATTTTGTAATGATTTTGTCGCCTGAATTAATACATATCATAAAAAAAAGCAAAAAACAAAGAAGCAAAAACTAACTTCATTATTTGTTTGTACAGTATTATTTGTAGCAACATTATTCGATGGTTCTTCCTCCTCAGAATCTTCACTTGACGATGATGCTTTTCGTTTTAAGCCACTGATACCATTGACTGATGTAATCGATGGTTTATATACACCTGAACCTAAATGAAAATAAAGTTAATTGATTTGAAAAAACTAATAAAAACTAATTAGAAAAACCATTAACAACAGATTTTTGATTTAATGTGGGTTTATCATCATCTGAATCGCTACTACTACTTGATGAAGCAACTTTTTTATTATTATTTGAGAGATTAGTCGATTGAACCATTGGTTTATTAGCAACGGCAGGTTTTTTTTGTGTTGGTACATCATCATCGGAATCATCACTACTTGATGATGCAGGTTTTTTCGCTGGTTGTTGTGTAGATTTCACAGTTGCTGTTGACTTAACTGGTACAGTCGGTGCCTTTTGATTTGCATTTTCATCAGATGAATCTGAATCAGATGATGAATCTTTTTTCTTGCTATTTTTATGGTTAGCTGGTGGTGGCACTGCAGCTTTCTTTACGATTGGTGTGTCATGAGCTGTGAATAAAAGTTATACTCATAACAGGTGCATAATGTAAAAGAAAAGTACCTTTATTTGGTGTTGACGGCAGTTGTTTTTTATTGACAGATGGTGCAACATCATCTGAATCTGAACTTGAACTACTTGATGATGGCGCCTTGCGTTTGATCGATTGGACCGAAGCTGCAAGATTTGGTTTAACTGGTTGTTTCTTTTCATCTTCATCCGATGAATCAGAAGAGGATGTGTCTTTTTTCTTTTTATTAGTATTATTTGACTGAACAGTAGGTTTACCAATTGACGATGTAGCAGGTGTGACAGGAGCTAAAAATTAGAAACACATGTACTTCTAATAGATCAATGCAATTGCAATAAATCGTACTTTTAACAGATGAATTTTGTTGCGTTAGTTTCTTGTTTGCAGGTGTATCATCATCTGAATCGCTACTACTGCTTGAACTAACAGCCTTCTTTGTTATTGGTGTAGGTAAAGATTTAGCAGTTGAAACTGTTGGTTTTATTTTACTTTTATTATCATCAGACAAATCTGAATCAGATGACGATTCTTCCTTCTTTTTATTTGATGTAGCAACTGGTGTTGATGTAACACGTTTATTAGTTACAGCTGCCACAGAAGCTACTGGTTTTTTGGCAGAAGCATCATCATCAGAATCACTACTACTACTGCTTGAAGGTGCAGGTCTTTTAGTTGGTTGTTGTACTGGAGTAGATGTTGATAATGGTTTAGTTGGTACAACAGTTGTCTTCTTCTTCTTATCATCTTCACTTGATGTATCAGAATCAGAAGAAGTATCTTTTTTCTTAGTTGGTACGACAACTGAACTTTTAGTAATTGGTGTATTTGGTGCTATAGAAAGAGACAAAAAAAAACACATAACATTAATATTGTATTCAATGAAAGATATTTACTTTTTGATACAACTTGTTGTTTTTTGTTTGATGATTGTTTATTATTATCATCATCATCAGAATCACTGCTACTTGATGAAGCAGGTTTTTTAACTGGTTGTTGAACAGGTTTGTTAGTTGGTGTTGCTTTAACTGGTGCTTTTTTCTGTGTATTATCATCTGATGAATCTGAATCAGATGAAGTATCTTTTTTCTTGTTAGCTGTTAGACTTGCTGGTGGTGGAATAGCAACTTTTTGTGTAACTACAATAAGAGAAATGAAATTATGAGTTGAATATATTTCGAAATGTGCGATATGTACCTTTTGATATAACTGGATTTTTATTTGTTGGTTGTTCATCATCATCTGAATCACTGCTACTTGATGAAGCAGGTTTTTTAACTGGTTGTTGTGTAGGTTTAGTAACTGGTGTTGGTTTAGCTGGTGTTGTTTTTTTGGTATTATCATCTGATGAATCTGAATCTGAATCAGATGAAGTATCTTTTTTCTTGTTAGTTGTTAGACTTGTTGGTGGTGGTACAGCAACTAAAGAGCGAAGAATTAGTATTAAAAAATATAGGATTAGATAAGATGTATGTACCTTTTGGTGGAATTGATTTTTTATTTGTTGATTTATCATCATCATCATCATCTGAATCGCTACTACTTGATGATGCAGGTTTTTTAACTGGTTGTTGTGTAGGTTTAGTAACTGGTGTTGATTTAGCTGGTGTTGTTTTTTTGGTATCCTCGTCTGATGAATCAGTATCGGACGAAGAATCTTTCTTTTTATTGTTTGAAAGACTTGCTGGTCGTGTTACAGCAGCTTTGTTGATGTTAGACGTGTTATTAGCTATAAATGTAAAAGTTAAAATAAAGCGAAAGGAAAGAAAAAATTACTTTTAGTTGGTGTTGATGGTGTTTGTTTTTTGTTTGCAGGTGGTGCAACATCATCTGAATCTGAACTTGAACTATTTGATGCAACTGCTTTACGTTTCAAATCAACCTTAACTGGTTGTGTTTTTGGTGTAGTTTTCGAATTTACCAATGATTTCTTAACGTCTTCATCAGACGAATCCGATGAAGATGATGAATCTTTTTTCTTATTTCCATTCGTTATTGAAACTTTTGGTGGTGGTATTGCCGCCTTGTTCTGAATTTGAGTCGTAACTGGAATTTCATATATGACTTAGTTTTTTTTTTGATATGAAAATATTATATTACCTGGTTTCTTCACTGGTTCATCATCATCGGAATCATCACTAGTAGATGATTGCTTTGATGGAACTGTTTTAGTTTGTATAGCAGCAAGTTTACCCATCTAAAACTTTCAAAGAAATATTCATATACTCAAAAAATAAACATGTTTTATGCAATGCACAGGAAAAAAAGAGAATAAATAAATTAATTAAAATATAAGCGAACATGAAAAAACGAAAATTTGCAATAAAAGACGAACGATCTAATATTATAAAAGTCGCCAATTTTATCAAAAATATTCGCATTTCATTATAAATAGTGCACTTTCTTCCCGTTTTATATATGTTAATATACGATCAATACATAATGTTACTGTATCTAATGTAACCAATGGTGAAAAGACCGCATGCATTTCAAAACCTGGCGCTAACTAAAATAAAAAAAAATAATTTGAATAGAAAAATTCTTAACTTAACTAACCCATCCAAGTAAAGCTTCATGTTCTCCAGTATAATAAACAATTTTTAATTGATGATTTGGATCATGTAAACGTCCGTATACATAACGTATTAATTCAAATAATCTAATATGTTGTTCATTTGTTGTATATGGTATTAATAATTTTGAAGATGTATATTGACTTAAACCACGTGATTTATATGCAAAATATCGTAATTCATTACAAGCTATTTCATCAGATAGAAGACGATCTTTTCCTAATGCAATTTTTATTTGTGCTATAGCATTAATTTTTTTTAATTTCTAAAAATATGAATAATAAATATCTAATTTAAAAAAAAGAAAGATAATAGAATTAATCTTACGTCTCCAATACGTTGTCTAAATTCTGAAAGTATTTGAAAATGTTCTGGATTAACTGTCATTAATACAAGACATATATCACTGTTATCATCTAAATATGATATATGTGCATGTAGACAACCTCTAAAAAAAATAAACATTGAAGAATAAAAAAAAATTCTTTTAAAATATTCATTTAAATTCAAACCCTGAATCAAATCTTGGTAAACATATAGGTACCCAGGATTCTACACCTTTAAACGCATCAGAACTATTAACAAGATTAATAAGTAAATAAAGATCAGATGGATGTAAATGATAGTTTTTTAAACGTGCTATTGATACAAGATGACCATGAGCAAGAATTATTGCAAATATCATATCCTATACGAAAAAAAAATTTATTTGTGTTTTTTTATTGTCGAGATAAATTAATATTTGAATATGTACCTTTTGACCTTTTATTATATGTGCAACTGTTTGTCCAATTTGAGTTCTTATACTTGATGGTAGTATTAAACATTTTGCACATGTCATAACCATTCCTAAATCATGTTCATATAAATCAATAATATTATGTAAAAGTTTTTTTTCGGCATTTGATATCCAACGACGTAAATCAAAATTTGGTTGTACAGAAAATTTGTGTTTTATACGACTTAATGTTAATGTACTTATTATTTGATGATATGCATATGTTAATTGTTGATTTAAACATATTGGATGTTCATTTATATGAGAAATTAAAACAAATAGTAATGGTTCTTTATGTAAAAATGCTATACGAGAACGGCCAGCTTTTATATAATTTAATTGGTTTGAATCACTTAATTCAGTAATTGAAACAAGCGTTTGCATTACGCCTACTAAAGTTACTAACTGTTCTTCATTACCATATCTAAATATTTTTTTAGAAAATAATTATTTAAAGAAAAAGCATTTTTTATTCTATAAATTTACCTTGTAAAGACTGGTTTTCCATTTTCACTTAAAATAAAAAGATGTTTTACTTTCATTTTGAATAAATTCATATTTATTTCTTCATCATTATCTTCATCAATTTCTTCTTCAGTATTAGTATTTGTTACAATTTGTGTTGAATTCGTTCCACTTGTTGTTGTATTATCATCATCAGCTGAATAATAACTTGTTGCATCATCTGCTACTATCTATATATCACTGAGTAAAAATAGCAATGTAATCTCAAAAAAAAAAAAAGGAAAAAAATTATTTATTTTCGAATGATTCTTACAGTATTTGGCAAATCATTTGTTGTTTCTACTTGTGATATCTGCATGGAATTTTTTCGTATAAAATTAATTAAACCAGTTGATGGTTCATTATCTTCATCAAAAATAGCTGATTCATCTTGATTTTCTTGTAAATTTTCATATGATGGTAATGATTCAAGTATTGTTGTTAATTCATCTGTATTATCAATACGTTTTGTTTGTACTAGATTAACTACAGATGCTGCCATCATCTAGAAAAAAAGAAAAAGAAAAATCAATTTTGAAAGACATTTAATTTGTTGAAGGTCCATGACGTGTTCTTCGTTTTCGTTTAGTAATACATGATTTATTATCAAATTGTACACGAGAAAAAGTTTTTTTATTAAATTTCTTTTTAATTGTTCTTATTAAAGTTGATACATGTTTAGTTTCAATATCTTCATTTATAGTTTTCTTTTCATTTTCAGTATCATCATTATCATCATCAGGATCTATTTCACCATCTTCTAAATTATTTATTTCTTGTTTAAGACCATATTTAATCATTAATGGTTCTATTCGTTTATTATAATTTTGAAAAGATAATCTTGTGTAATTACGATTATGAATTGAAAAAATACTATTTCGATAGTTTATTGATGGATGATTTTGATTTACTGTTATATTTTGAGAGGGTGTAATCAATTCATTTTTAATAATACGCCAACAACCTGGGTGATCAGGTGTTGTGATTATAGGATTTGATGGAAGAATGGGAATTGGTTGTGATGTTGTTGATGGTTTTTTAAGAGATTTTTTACGCGATTCAGAAGTTCGTTGCATGAACTTCATATTACGAACTGTATTGGATAGATCAGACATCATTAGAAAAGATAACACGTTGAAATTAAAATTACTAATAAACTTTTTTTTCCTTTTTGTACGGAATTGACTCTTATTCTTGTTATTGTTTATTCTTCGAGAAGGACAAAATTTATGTTGATAATACGAAAATAATAATAACGAATGAATTAGTGTAGTTCTATTATTAGTAAAGAATTTATATAAAAAAAATATTTTTATTAAAAAAGAATTAAATAAACAATAGTTTAATAAAATTTGTATATAATTAATTGGAGTCTTTATAGATGTCACTCTTTTACAATAACGATATGGACTAAAATATTTTACATAACAAACATTTATAATTTAATTTTCAATTTTTTCTTTTTTAGATTCATATGAAAATGAATTGAATTTTCATAGGATCTTAGACAACAATTTGTAGAGGTATTTATCGATGGCATAGCAAATTCCATCACGTTTTTATCTCCTTCAGTCTTTTTTTGTCAGTATTCTTAATGGTTCTCTTTTGAATACGTTCGCATGTTTTGAATAACAAATTGAGTTAGAAAAGTTAAATGATAACTGGATAAAATGATCGACTACTTGACTGGTATTAGTCAAATGATCTGTTAATATTGTAAATAAAAATAATGTGTTAAGATCCATGAGAAGAAAAACTAGTTTTCATTTATTTTAATGGATTGAGGTTATACAAGTGTTCAATGCCAATAATGTGTTTGAAAATTCACTGATTCGACCATATTAATACTTTATTTGATTATGAATGCATGAAATTTCAAGAAATAAACGAAATTCTTATTTTATTATATCCATTATATCTAATTCTTTTACCAAAGTTGGTTGCATAGACAAAACGCGAGAATTTACGGTACACACTCGATTGAGAGAACCATACATTGGCTGGTAAAAAACCGAGTTGCTTCATGCTGTTTGTACATTTCAATGTAGCCGATAAGCTGATCAAAATTTTAGTAAATTCATATAAAAAAAAAGTTTTTCATTAAGAACGAAGCAAGCTTTTTCCTATAAATTTCTACTGTTTAGCATCAGTTGCAAGTCTCCGTTCAAACTTTTATGAATACATACGCATGTGAATGAGTAGATTTATATATCAAGCAATACTTTGTACTACTCTATCCACATCGAAAGTTGTTTAAATTGTAAAAAAATTATACTTTGTTTGATTGTACATTTTGAGGTTCTCGAAGGATATTCATTTTAGTCAATGAATTTTTTATTTTTTGAGAGAGTATATTTAGCTGATTTCATATTTTAAGAGAACAACTTTGATATGAACGATTAGAGACAA
The DNA here is from genome assembly GCA_022393335.1 of Macrotrachela quadricornifera. NCBI lineage: Eukaryota > Metazoa > Rotifera > Eurotatoria > Philodinida > Philodinidae > Macrotrachela > Macrotrachela quadricornifera. The sequence goes on from JAJEKB010019737.1 coordinate 36,903, forward strand.
AAATAGAATAAATATCAGTAGTTTAAAAAATGTATAATGTTAGTATAGAAGATACTACTTGTTGTTGAGAAACCTTATTATAGAACAGAAACAAAAATTGTCATTTACTTTATTTCGTATATATAGGATATACCTGTTCATGTTAGCAATGACTAAATTCATCACTGTTTTTTTTTGTGCGTTTTGTTAAAAATGTAATTCTAACTCATACTTTTCTTCTTTCCTTTTTTTTCGTGATTCATGATTCATGATTCATGATTCATGATGCATTGTGTCAAAAATGTGATGATATATCACATTTTTTCCTTCTTTTTTCTCATGAATATATACACTATTCTTTTTTTCGTTTGGGATGAGAATTCGTTTTGTTGTTTAAAAAAAGAACTTTTTTCTTCCAAAATAAAGTCTACAATATATATACACACACACACTCACTCTCATTTTCTCTCTTAGCCTCTACAGACGAGCTAACAGTTCATTTGTTCTTTTGTTCGAATATTGTACTGCAACAGCTGGTGAGCAATCGAATTCAGTACTTAGATTAAAAATCGCCTCGTACATGAGTTATTTAAGCAGGGTTTGTTCGATTATTCACTAAGTGCGTTGTACCTTTACCGAGTGAATACTATCATCAAAGATTACCTGTTCATTAAATCTATACAGCTATCTTTCTTCAACTATCTTCTAAATTTTATACAAACATGCTTTGTCTATTATAAAGTTGCTAATTATCTCGTAAATGAACTTCTATATGACTCGTTTCTTTTATCTCATTATATCGACCTAATAATCTGAATTCATAATACGATTGAAAATCACATAGCAGATAATTTTCTAGTCTGTAACTCTTTTCAAATATTCGCTCGGTTTGAGAATAGATCTGTCGAATTCAGCATAGGTAAATGATATCTAGGCAAATGAAATACTATAGTTTGAGTTCTTTCCGAATATTTCCTTTCTTCAGACAAACTATTCAATTCATAGCTTAGTCGACAATAATGTAAAAAGAGAACTGTTCTATCCGGCTTCCTTCAGTTATTTTCACATCAACAGGTCAATATATTGACTCAAACTATCTTCATGTAGTCCAAGTTTACTATTGCAGTGCTTATATAATGCAGCAGGTGATGCCATGATCATCGCAGCCAGCAAGACAAGCATGATGAAAAGACTTATGAAGCTACTGGTAATAACAGACATTGCTAATGGTGGTAACCGTGAAGCATAATTTTATACTGACTTGTATATTGTGCGTGTGCGATTCGATAGATTAATGTCATGCCTGACTTCCTAAAATTACAAGCACAAGGCTCATTTCTTTCTGTTTTATTGAAAAATCATTGACATATGTCTGTCGTGCGTGTGTGCAAAGAACGGTTGAAACAAATGTACTTACATTTATTATTTTTCACTTCATTTTTTGTAGGTTAATGATTGTGTGCAACATTTTCAACATACACCACCATGCGAAGGTCTGGTGAATTAGACAAAACAGTATCAATTCCATTTAATAGAGTAAAATAAGACTCTAGACTAAAGTTTTGGTTGAAAACAATAAGAACTAGTTTGATCATGATTGTCGCCATTGAGTTTCTCAGCGATTAGCAGACGTCAGCTTTTTTTTCATGGTCAATCAAATGAATTAGCAATTATATCTTTTCTTAATTAAGAAAAAGAACGTAAAATAGTGTGAACTTATCTTCAGTATACTTAAAATTGCATTGATGCAATCGGTTCAAGTTTTGAACGAGTATGATTTATTTGATGGATTTTACTGATTTTATTTAATTTCTGAACTTAGAAAAGACAAATAAAACACGAATTCACAGTCGTGAAATCAAAAAATTGGACGCCAGATTGAACAAGATCATCTAACGTCATAAGATCATATATATATATACAAGATTTTTTTCAATAAGATCTTACATTTAGTATCATTACAAGATTTTGAATGATTCTTATTGAAAGATTTAAGCAAAAAATCGTTTTAGAGTCATGAACTATGAAATCTATAATGGTAACTGTTATAGCATCAATCTGATTATATTAAATTTGATAGGACTTATTACCAACAATAGATGTGAAATGAGACAACATGAATCTTATATGTTTGTGCAAAAATAGCTTCGAAGAACCTTTCTAAAACAACACATATATTAACTTGACTCGATTTATTTTATAATCGAAAATTTCTAAGCCTAAGATCAATTTTTTTTAAATAAAAATAGCAGAAATAGATTTATTTTATTATACTATATAGTGATACATAGCGATCAGGAGATACGAAGACAGAATTATAATTCTAAAGAATAACATGGCAATACAACGATAAACCCAGATACAATATTATGATCCAGCATGAACACCTATAAATAAAGATCTAAGTTATGAGTTATAGTCGCAGATATATGGATATATATTTAAGAGTACAGTCATAATGGTATAGGTATGAATCAACGAAATATAAGTGCATAAAGAAAGATATAAACATGTAATTTTATCGAGTGATACAACAACAGATTTAAACGAGCGAGAATCTGTGCATACTGTACGAGAAGTTTTTCATCATGAACGACAGTGAGAAAACCGTCTAATATGCATTAAAAAGTTATATTTCCATTTTATCAATACAAGTGATATGTACAGTTTTTAATTTACTTCACAATAGCATACTTATAAAATTTTTTCAAAAACTATATTCTACTTTGATTTGTTTGATTAAGTTGATCTTTTTTAATGACTTGTATTTTGGTGGCAGTCAGTGAGTAATCTCTTAAAAAAGTCAACTATCGATGTGCATAGTTAAGAAGTGACTAACAAAATTAGCCTCAAGTGATGAAACGTTTGGCCTTGTGCTTTATTTATTGACAAAGCAAATGATAGTCGAACAGAAAATTAACATCTGTGTAGCGTAAAAGGCAGAAATGTGTTAAATGCAATCAAAGTAATCCTCAGTATCAAACTTCGATTCTCTTTGTTAAATCAAATCACATACCAGTGCAACAGCTGCAACAATCGATCTGTCGATAATCATTGTATGGCTATGCACACATGTTGTCAAATATGTTTATTCCTATATAGACGTGTAATATATCTGTTAAACGTGTGATCGATTAATCCACTTAGATAAAAATTGTTTTATTTTCAATATCTTTGTATATTTAAAATTTTCATCTGTCATAAAATATAAATGAAAGAATCAATACAATACCAACTAATCACAATTATTATAAATTTATCATCTGATTCTTTATTATTGATCCAAATGAATCATCATAACATCTGTTTTGTCTTTCACAATTACATAGAAAATCATGATTTAAAAAAAAATAATAGTTTTTAAATAAGTGATAATTTCAATCAGTATATATGCGTAAAGTTCAATATTATCTTATCTAATAGTAAGCGGATTCTAATTTGTTCAATAAATAAATACATATATATATAGCTTCAATTCAGGAGCTTGATCTTTTGATGACAGTATCATACTAACTATTGCCTGTCCAAAAAAAAGTGGTCTCAAATATTTTTGCATTAACTCAACAACAAAAAGAGCTAGCTAGCTGTGGGTTTTCACCAGTCGAAAGAGGCGATATTAAGATATCTTTTTCTCTAATATTGTATAAGATAAAGTCATTTTAAACTCTATAGTTTCTACAAAACATTCTGAAATAGGTACGAAACCAATCGATCACTTCAATGAAATTTTGATTTTGATATACGATTTAGATAGAGGGACATCAGATCTATAATTTCAGATATAATTCAGATCGTCAACTTTACGTATTTTATGTTAAAAGAAATTAAATTCCCTATTTACTTCGTCAAAAAATATGAATTTTTCTTAGTTTTCCAGCAAATTTTGTGATTTTTTTGTAAAAGTTCTGTTTTTTTCATAAAAAATGGTTGACTTTAAAATAATTTCGTCTTGTACAATATTGGAAGCAAAGACATTCTAATATCTCTCCTGTTTTCTGGTGAAAACCGCAGCTCTCTAACTGTTTCCATTCTTGAGTTATTGCAAAAATACTCGGATCCATTTTTTTTGCCCAGACATTAATTTTTATATTTTATTTAAGCGTACATATGATAAATATCGCTATTGATAAGCTCACACAATATGGTATCAATATTTATAATAAGCAAATTTCATTTCCAGGGTTGTAACTCCTATAGATTTATTCAATGACACATTAAAATGACATTGTTTGCACTCTTCTCAAGTTTAAAGCTCTCTTGTTGATAGTATACATGTTAATGAATATTGTCATAAATGATTTATTTCATCATCAATCAATAGAGCATCAACTATAATTTATAATCAAATTATCACAGGTACTACGGCATATATTATTTGTAATTTATTTATCAATGAAGAAACGTCTGCATAATGTAGATCATCACTATTAAGCATTATTAAAGTTGTTTGATAAGCATCTATATCTAATGTAACTATTACTAGAGACATTGAGATATAAAAGAAATTGATATTATTTATCAATCTTTTCATTTTTTTGTAATTTTTTGATTGCTTGATGATGTATTGAGAATATAGTTACTAATATTTTGACATAATAGTGATGAAAATTGACAATAATAATCAATTAGTTACCAACAACAACAACAACAATAACACCACAAACAACGCCTAATGGTACTGTTTAAGTGAAAAAATTTCTTGCTTTTACACCATAGATATGTTAATTACATGTGATTGTTTGTAGTATAGCATCTCGAATTTTTTTAACACTGTATAGCAACTGAAATCATTGACAAATCAAGACAATTTGAATTCGTTTTTAACGAAAATAAATTCTACAAATATTGAGAGGCGTTTTTCTAATTGCGTTTCTATAATTTAAGCATGCAATTCATTGTATAAAAAAAAAAGTTGTCTACGTTGAAAAAAATGTATGATACTTCACGATATAAGCAAAGTACATATTCAAAAATTGTTCATTTTCTTCATTTTTTAAAAGAAAATTGTTTTTTTTCTTAAAAAGTATGCTTGCAAAATCTAAGAATAACAGTATACCTCACCAAGCTGTTGTTGGCATGATACTTGACCTGTAATTAGTAAAAAAAACATAACCATGATCTTTTCTTTCTTTTTTTTTCTTTTTTTTTCTTACTCTTTTTAAATGTACATATAAACACATTAGTATTTGTTGTTCGTATTTCATTTTTAAAAGTATTTTAAATCTTTATATTACTTACAATATGTATTCTAAACGACGACAATTACCATTAGAAGTATCTAGTTGGATGGAAAAAGATTTAACATTAAGAAAAATTACAGCAAATTCACGTTTATTAACAAATGATACAAGACAAAATATTGTATTAAGTCGACAATTCTTTGCTAATTTATTAAATTTATCATTTTTACGTTATCGAAAAATTGCCGAATATGATTTTGATAAAAAAATATTTCTTAGAAATCAACATAATAAAACCGAATCATCCATGCCTGGTCTTCGTCCGTCTGTTAATTTTTAGTTTCTTTTTCTTTTTATATTTAAATTTTTTCAATTTAGATGTATCGATCAATTAACATATAATATGAATCGAGCTACATCATCATCTCGAATACAATCAAGTAGAAAAGATGGCAATTCATTACTATGTTCAACACAATCATTTCTTTCACGTTCAGGGACAAAATCTGATCCAACATTTAATCGAAGACGACAATCATCAATTCGACAAATTAAAACAGCTCAACCAATGAAATCTCAACTTGATATAACACCCATTACAAATTCTACAACATCCATTGATCAACGAACTCCAAGTCGTCAACAAATGTCTCGTGAAAGACTTAATCGTTTAGCTCAACCAAAAGGTTATCGTGTGAAATCAACAACTAGTGATCATATTCGTTCAATACCAAATCCTGAAGCAACAACTGCTGAAGATATTTTTGGTCAAATTGAACAAACATCACAAATAACATCATCACCAGTACATGATAACTTACCAGAAAAACCTAAAAGTGCTGTTAATGATAAACGTTTTCATCATTTAGTTGCATCTTTTTCGAAAGTATATGAAGCACCAACATCAGATTTACAAACAATTAAAAGTATTGTTCAAGCAAATCCATCATTACAAGATGATGAAGGACAATGGAAATTGACACGTTCTTCAACAATAAGTCGTAAAGCTGAATATAAACATCATCGACAAATGCTTATGGATAAACTTCATAGTAAAATAGATGTATTTTTAATTGATGTGAGAGCATGAACTTGTATTTTTTTTCTATTTATTCTATACAGACATTAATATATTCAAAAAAGAAAAAAAAACAATGAAATTATTTAGAAAATTAATCAGATGATATACCATAAGTTAAACAAATGGGCGGCATCTAGAAAAAAAAATTGTTTGAAAATATTTTAATAATCAAAAATAAAAATCAGCAATTACTTTATGACGCCATTTAGTTAATGAGATAAAACGCATTGTATGATCTTTACCCAAAATTTGATCATCTAGATAGATGTCAATCTATTAAAGAAAAAATATAATATTGTATTAGTCATATTTTAGATCGTGAATTTCTTTTTTCTTTTCTGTTCTATCATCTGAATATTCTTCATTGTGACGCGGAGGAGAAAGAAGAGTCATGAAATAGAGAAATAAAAAAAAGAAATAACGGCGATGTACTTTTCTATGGCATTGCCACAGCTTTAACTAAATACACACTCTGTCACTATTATTTCCTATATATAACACGTATTCATCAGCTTATTTATCATCATCAATCTTTTTGCATTTTTCTTAATGCTAATCTATCGACATGAAAATTGTTTTTTTTTTTATCAAAAAAACATTTATGATACTATTTACTCATTTAATGTCAATCTATAAAAGAAATTCTTTTTCTGTTTCAGGCCGAAATATCAATTCAATGACATCATTTCTATTCAAATGCATTCCATGTGCTCGTAGTGGTAAAATACCAATTAGTGAAAATGATGAAGATAGTCAACCAAAAAAATTATATAAAAGAAAATCTAATGAAGCAGTTGAATGTCGAATATATCAACAAAATATTCAGCAAACTCCAGTACCACATGCTCGAGGTTTTGAAATAGTCGAAATGGATACAATAGGAACAGAACAAGGAGCAGATACAGATACAAAAACAAGAAAATAATTTACTTTTCTATATTGACATGGATCTTCATATATCATTTTGGCTAATAATTTTTTTAAATGTGTTACAGTTGCATTACTTGAACAGATAATAAATTTACGTGGAAGTGACTAGAAAATAAATTAAAAAAAACATTAATTAATATTTTATATAATTGAAATATTTACCTGAAGATCTTTTGTCTTTGTATCAATACAAATTGCTACTTGATCATCATATATATGTAAATCAGAATTAGATGGGATTATTTGTTGTTCTTCTTCATCACGTTTTTCTTGTAACTTTTCTTTAAAAAAAAAGAAAAAGAATATATTATATTTTCTATGAAAAATAATTCTCTTACCAACTAATGATGGTGGATAGGGTAAATCTCGTTCTTTATAATATGCTATTTGTCGTTCAATTTCCTCTAAAAATAAAATTAAAAATAAAATTAATTTTTTTCTATTTTATTTAAACCTTTATAAAGATGTGGAACTAATTTATAAGCAATTGATTGTAATGTACGATCAAATACTAATACACGCCATGGATTAACATGATCAATAACTGAATCACATTTTGGACCTAAAAAAAAATATTTTCATTAAAAACTTTTCTAAAAAAAAAACAACTGTTTCTTACATCTAGTATTATCTTCTTCATCATTGTCCAAATAAGCTGCAATACATGTTTTACAAACTTAAAAAAAAAAAACAAAACACTATTTTTTAAATAAATAATATTATTTAAAACATACAAGTATGCAAACATTCTGGTATTGTTGCAGCATCAATTAAATATCCATTACAAAGTGAACATGTTATAAATACATTTATATCTTTATAATGAATCTTTTTTTCTCTCATCTAAAATTAAAATTAAAAAAATACACACATGTTAAAAACAATATTAAATAAAAGTGTTGAAAAATCATCTTTTATTTTGTATATTTTCCCCATATATGTAACATAAATACACTTGCAATAAATATTAAACTCATAACAAGTACAGGTACAGGACCAACTTTAAGACCTGGTGAATCTTCTGTATAAAAACGCCAAACACCTGCACTTGCACCACCACCAGCAGCGCCTGGTCGACTACGTGTAGTTGCTGTTGATTTACGTTGACGAACACCAGCACCACTACCACTTGTTCGTGGTCCAGCTACTTTACCTGAATCACCTTTACCAACCTGAAAATTAATGAATATATATTTATGGAAAATGTCTATAGAAAAAAACTACATACAGTAGTACCACTTGGAGATGCTGGCATGATTGTTAATCGAAATTGTGAATAAAAACTATCAAGATTATAAATAAAGAATGACGAAGGATGAAAATTTATGGATATGACAATATGTATGTATGTACACGTCGATGTTCGATAGATAAACCAATAAAAATTTCAAATACAGAGGTCACTATAAATGAATAAATTATTTATTTGTATTTTTTTTTCAAATGAAAATATTTTATTACCATTTTACTTCAAAAGAAAACAATTCACATTAAATATTCCTATTGAAAAAAGAACATTATGAAGACGATTGAATTGAGATCACACACAATAAATATTTTAAAAAAAATATTTTTTCGTATTTTCTTTATATATTTAAATACTAAAAGAACTTGTATATGGAATGTTTTCAATATGCAAAGATATCTAATGCATCTGAACATTCTAATAAATTAAAAACTTTTGAGTTAATTATTTAAAAACAGAAAGCAAAAATATTTATCACAACAAGTTAATTGATCACAGAAAAAAAAACACTATATATTATAAAATATCAGTAAAACAGCATTGGACAGTAAATACTAATAAAATATATATCACGTTGCTTTGCCTATTTCAAGTTTTTTATGAAGAAGACAACTACCACGATATAAAAATGCATCAATAAGACCTGATACTGTAAACACGCCTCCCTAAAATAAAGACAAAAAAATATGTTTTTTTTTTTTAATAATAAAAAAAATATTTACAATAATTGCACATGATGATGTTAAAAAGTGAGCTAATGATCGTTGACGTTCAACAAATTTAACCATAATAGCACTAATTTCATATGTAAAAAATGTACCAGGTAATTGATGACTATTACCTTCAAATATATTTTGAATAACTCTTTTATGTTTTGTAACAGAATATTGATTTGTTTTTAATTCAGTTTTATTTAAAAAAACATATGTTGATGGAACAACTTTAACATAATAATGAAAAAGAGAAGCACCATCTTTTGTTATTTGTATTGTTTTTGATAATGGATTTATTTGATTAGGAAAGTATTCTCCAAATGTTAAATCATCTATATAATGTGTTGTGTTAAGCATATCCATACGAATATTTCGTAATGAATGAACATGAATATGTTGTTGTTGAAATGATTGACCAGGTGCTATATGAAAATTTCCAGCAACTTTATTCACTTCTAAATGACCATGAATACGGCAACCTTCGTTTAAATGAGTTATTGTTTCGTTAGAATTCGCACTAAGCATACCGATTGTTTGTCCTTCACGAATACACTGCTTAACACTAGCTAAAATACAAAACGAAAGAAAAAATTTTAGAAATAGAGAAGAACTATGTAAAATATTTATGTAGTTTTTATGATTGATCGATACTGTATTGCATTCTAAAATAGATTTAACACTTCTTCTCAGAGAATTCGAATCAAATAAAAACACTGAAAGGAAAATATATTTTTTATCAGGATAAAATTCTATATTACTCTTAAATTCGAAATAGAGTATATTTGAAACCTGATTAAATATAAGTTATGAATGATTTTTAAAAATAATAGAAATTTATTTTGATTTATCTGTTGCATGAAGATTTCAAAACATTAGTTGAATTATATTAAATATTGCTTTAAGAATGATCATAATAAAGTTAATACAGTAGTACATTGTTGTATTTCTCACAAATGAAAATAGTGAATGATACAAAGTTGAAAATTACTTATTTCCTTTTCATCTATAAACAAAACTATATTTATAGGCTAAAAAAAACATAATATTCTGATGTAATGTAACAGCTACGATATATACTTTCTTATTATCTTTAATAGAATTAGATTATTTTTCATTCTATTTAATCCAAACATTTGTCATGTCATATGATTAAGAATACATCAGGAAAACGGAAGACACGATAAGCAAGATGTATTATCTCAAGGGAGTATTATATCTTGCTGAATAATATTAGACGATGATGCTATTTCATCTTCGATATTGTAATATTTTAATTTTATATTTCAATATCTCTTTGAAAAGAACTCACTTGGATCGAGTGACCATCCTTTTATTCTATATGCTGCTTTCACATCATCACATGTTGGACAACATTTATATTTATCTGATTCTGCTCCATAACAAGATTCACATTCAACAATATTCGTTGTATTTTCTTGTGTACTATTTATTTTCGGTAATCGTTGAAGAGCAACTTTCACAATTTCATTTGTTATAGGATTTCCATTTAAATTTAATCTTGTTTTATATAGATTATGTATAATATCAGTTTGAGTATCTCCTGATACATCCATAGCATCAATAGTTAAATAACTACATGGTAATACTGGATATCGAATATCAATTGTTATATTCATTTTTTCTTGACGGCTAGTATCAACAAATAAAACTTGTTCAATATCAATTGTTAAATAATATTGTAATTGTAGAAAAAAAAGTATAAAAATTATTAATGTACTTATAATAGTAACAAGACCACCACTTGTTGTTCGAATACGAAAATCATCTAAGGTTTTAGCATATGCATCAAAACGTTTTAATTGATTAGACATTGCTAACAATGTTACATATAGAATACAAGATGATGATAATGAGGATGATAGTATGAGTATAAATAATATTTTTTTTTTTAATGTTTTTATTCTATTGGTTATTTTTATATGCGAATAAAAAACGAACGTTTCAACAGTATATCAATTGGTTACTTCGGTGAGTGAGAGGTTTCTTTTTAACATTCTGATTCATCTCAAATTAATTCTAAAATTTAAAAAAAATAAATAATCATGGATAATGAAATATTAATTACAAATCAACCAATTGTTATTGATAATGGTTCTGGAATGATCAAAGCTGGTTTTGCTGGTGATCCGATACCAAAAATAAATTTTCCAAATTATGTTGGTCGACCTAAACATGTTCGAGTTATGGCTGGTGGTCTTGAAGGTGATACATTTATAGGACCTAAAGCTGAAGAATATCGAGGACTTTTAAATATTGCTCATCCAATGGAACATGGAATTGTACAAGATTGGAATGATATGGAAAAAGTTTGGACTTATATTTATTCAAAAGATCAATTAAGATCATCATCAGAAGAAGTATATAATTAAGAAATTAATTAAATAAATTTGTATGTTTTTTTGTTTAGCATCCTGTTTTATTAACAGAAGCACCATTAAATCCAAGAAAAAATCGAGAAAAAGCAGCAGAAATTTTTTTCGAAACATTTAATGTTCCAGCTTTATTCATTTCTATGCAAGCTGTTCTTAGTTTGTTAGTTGAATATTTAATTTTATTTAGTTTTCAAAATTATATTTCACTATTTAGATATGCAAGTGGAAGAACAACAGGTGTTGTACTTGATTCAGGAGATGGTGTTACTCATGCAGTACCAATTTATGAAGGTAATTTAATTAAATTTAATACAAAATCTAAGAAGAATAATATGTCATACAGATTGATCAGATGATTTAACGCTAAAAAATATTTATTTGCTTTTTAACCTTGAAAAAATAATAAATAAATGTTTACTTTTAGGATTTGCTATGCCACATAGTATTCTTCGAAATGATGTAGCTGGTCGAGATGTAACTCGTTATTTAAAATTATTATTACGAAAAGAAGGTTATACATTCAAAACAACGGCTGAATTTGAAATTGTTAAAAGTATTAAAGAACGTGTATGTTTTTTAACTTCAACAGCACAAAAAGAAGATACAGTTCAAAGTGATAAATCACAATTTACATTACCTGATGGAACATCAATTGATGTATTTTAAAAAGATTAATTTTTCTTATTAAAATCTTAATTAATTTCTCACTTCTTTTTTGTTTTTGTTTTAAAGCTTGGTTCAAGTCGTTTTCGAGCACCGGAAGTTTTATTTAATCCCGAATTAATTGGTGATGAATGTGAAGGTATACATGAAATCTTATCAGGTTCAATTCAACGTTCTGATATGGATTTACGACGTACACTCTATCAAAATATAGTTTTATCTGGTGGTTCAACTTTATTTCGAGGTTAATTTCATTTCTCTATTTTATTGTAGTAATAAAAATAAAAACTATTTTAAGGTTTTGGTGATCGTTTACTTGGTGAATTAAAACGTATAGCACCAAAAGAAGTTAAAATAAAAATTTCTGCACCACGTGAGCGTCTTTATTCAACATGGATTGGGTAAATAAAATAAATATTTTATTTTACAAATAATATATATTTTTTTTAATTTCTAGTGGTTCAATATTAGCATCACTTGATACATTTAAAAAGATTTGGGTAACAAAACGGGAATACGATAATGAAGGTGCTAAAGTCATTCATCGTAAAACATTTTAAGAAAAATTTTGTCTATTTTGCATTTGTTCTTCTATGGTGATTATGTTTTATTTTTACTGTTAAAACAGTTCTTTTTTTATATATATTAAATGGTTTAATTGTATTTTTAACGCGCTGGTTCGTGCAACAAGATATAATATCATTAATTGGAATTGATAAAAAAAAAAAGAAATATTTGTTCAATTTTAGATGAGTGAAAAAATCCATCAACGTCATCGAAAAAATAAAACTAATGAAGAAATAAATGAAAATATTAGTATAGCAACAAGAAAAAAAAAACAACATCGAAATAATTCATCTCGTTTTGGATATTTATTAATAGGAAAAAAATTTTCATTACGAACATTAATATATTGTTTAATTAGTTGTGTAGTTTTATTTAGTTTATATAAAATTTTAATAGAATTTATTTATGTTGAATATACAAATATTCCAATTAATTTACCAAAACTTGTAAATGAAACAATATCTGATAGATTTTGGGGAACTTATAGGTAAAATATGATTTTATTTAAAGAAAAAATAAAATTTTCTTCATTTTTTTTAAAAGATCAAATTTATATTTTGGTTTAAAACATCGAAGTGCAAAATCTTTAAGTGGTGGTTTAATGTGGTTTGATTATAATACATTACAAAAATCACATGATCGTTTTCTTCGGTAAAGAAAAAAACGAATAATTTAAAAAAAAGAGAAAAAAAAACAGATTTTTCTTAGACATTGGTGTGATCAAAATGATCATTTAAAATATGGATGGACATATCATGATGGTGAAAAATTTGGTATTGAAGATATTAAAGATAATAATTTAGATTTAAATATTCAATGGATGAAACAAATTAGTGGAAAACATGGAGGAGATTGGACAACACGTATTAATGTTATGTCACAAGTATGAAAAGAATAAAAAACATCTGATGCCAATTTATTTTAAAATAGAATAATAGGAGATAAATGCCATGGAACCATTAAATAAAATCGAAAGTTTTTAACAAATAAATTTGAAAACAACTTTCAACTATCAAAAACATGATCGCTACTAGCTAAAAAATAGAAGTGAAAGATCATATTACTCAGTATGAATGATAAAGAAATAAATTTTTATTGCTTAATACTTTAATCCTTTGATTGTGGATAATGTAAATAAGTGACACAGTAACAACTAAATTTTAGATCAGAAAAATAAAACATTTTGCAAACTTTTGATTGGACAAAATCTAACATATTCTCGAATCTATTTAAAATAAAAAACAAAGATCATTTTAGAATATCCATTAAAACTTACTACATGATATTTTCCTTCGCCGATCAAAAATTCTTCAGCTATAACTAGTCTTACAATAATTTCGTACTATGCTTCAATGTTTAGGTTCAAATAGTTCACGTTCAGATTTAGACTCAGAAGCTAACTAATTACCTGAAACAATCTAGAGCATCTCGATAATTGTCTAAACATACAATCAGTCATAGAAATGCTATAAAATTCTATCAAGTTCAGATTCAATATATATGTCTAGCGAAAAGAATATCTGAAGGAAGAAATGAGTCGAAAGTATCATATCTACTAACAATTAATAAAATATTTCTATTTTCTAGCCTACTGATCATACAATACCAATATCTTTATTCTTCTATTTTCATCATGATCTTCCATGGATAAAACAAATAAAATCAATTTCAAAGCATTCTCCTGATACTATAATTATCTATGGTCAAACACATGAATTAGATACATTTACTATAAAAATAAAATTAAATACATTATCTCATCAACCTATTATTCGTACATTAACAGATGTTTTTCAATTAGATACAATTCATCGTGATATTCTAACAAAATTAACATCAAATCCTCCTAAACAATCTTATTTTATATTAACTGATCAATCATTTAAAGAATTTGAACATAATACATTTTTTGTTCAAATAACATTACGACAAACATTAATAAATGAAATGTTTTCATTTGATATAATATATCAATCAGATTCATCAAATAATGAACGTCAACAAGATTTAACTGGTATTTATTTTAATGATGAAATTCTTCGTTTAAAACAACAATTTGATCAACGTTTTGAAAATATATTTCAATTAAAAACAAAACAAAATATGGATGAAAATAAAATTCATTTTGCACGTTCAACATTGAGTAATTTAATTGGTGGAATTTCATATTTTACCGGTAAAATTTTATTAAATTTTTAAAAAAAGCAATAAAAGAAAATAAGATAAATTATTTATTTTTGTTCATATATATGTTTAGGTCAATCATTAGTAGCAAAAGCAAATCAAAAAATTCCAGATAAATATTGGACAACAAGTTTATATACAGCTGTACCATCACGTTCATTTTTTCCACGTGGTTTTCTTTGGGATGAAGGTTTTCATAATCTTCTCATTGCTCGTTGGAATCAAGATATTACTATTGATATTCTTTCACATTGGTTTGATATGCTTAATAATAATGGATGGATACCAAGAGTAAGAATTTTTTTCAAAATAAACATGAAAAATATTCTTAATAGAAAAGAAATTTAAATATAAAGACATATACTATCTAAATCTTCTATTTGAGAGAATGGAATGAGTCAGAAATTTATCCGCATTTCAAAGAAACTTTTAAATTAAATTATTACTGATTGTTTGAATTAACCTGAATTCTTAAATAGTTGATCACATCTCGAAAGAATCGAATAAGGAAATAGCAAAAAAAAATGTTGTAGATCGTAGTGACATCATACAATTAAGAATAGTAAATGAATAGAACGTGAAAATAGGAAGATAAATATTTTTATCCTTTGAGTAATACATGATTTTATATCTATTCCAGTTAAAGTTTAACAACAACATGTAGAAGACGATGAATTTCACTAACACATCATCAGTCTCAGTAAATCTACCTAAAAGAATATTTTTATCACATTTTAATCAAAAACCTTCGAAAAAAATTCTACTATTATTTCAATAAAATATTATTTATAGGAAATAATTCTTGGCGATGAAGCTCGTGCTCGTGTTCCATCTGAATTTATTGTACAATATACAAATAATGCCAATCCTCCAACATTTTTTTTAACAATTGATTATTTATTAAAAAAAAATTTAACTAATCATTTATTTACTTTACCATTTATACAACGTTTAGAAAAATGGTATCAATGGTATAATCATACACAATCAGGTCCAATTCCATTTTCTTTTCGTTGGCGTGGACGAAATTCTTCATCAATATATGAACTTAATCCAAAAACTTTAACAAGTGGTCTTGATGATTATCCACGTGCATCACATCCAACTGATTCTGAACGTCATTTAGATTTACATTGTTGGATGACATTAGCATCAACAATTATTGGTAAACTTTATTCAATATTAAATAATGAAAAAACAAATAAATATTTGAATTATGCACAAATACTTTCAAATAATGATTTATTTGATCAATTATATTGGTCAGATGAATATAAAATGTATGCAGATTATGGTTTACATACAGATTATGTTCAATTACAACGTGTATTAATACCAAAAAAATCATC
This sequence comes from Macrotrachela quadricornifera, assembly GCA_022393335.1. Lineage (NCBI taxonomy): Eukaryota > Metazoa > Rotifera > Eurotatoria > Philodinida > Philodinidae > Macrotrachela > Macrotrachela quadricornifera. The sequence goes on from JAJEKB010019737.1 coordinate 53,188, forward strand.
AACACAACAATATCAACAAACACATATAATTCGACAAGTTTTAAAAGAATCAGATCTTAATTATAAATATGTAAAACATTTTGGTTACGTTTCTCTTTTTCCATTAATGGTACGTATTTTAAATCCACAATCAGATAAATTTGAAAAAATTTTGAATGACTTACAAAATTCAACTTTATTATGGACATCATATGGTCTTCGTTCATTAGCACAATCAAGTTCTTTATATGGAATGAGAAATACTGAACATGATCCACCTTATTGGAGAGGTATGAATATTGTTGTTTTATTTTTATAATAATAAATAATTAATTTAGGTGCTATTTGGATAAATATGAATTATATGGTTTTATCAGCTTTACAATATTATGCAAAAATTCCTGGTCCATATTCAGATAAATCTCGACAAATTTATAAACAATTACGTATGAATCTTTTAAAAAATATGTTACGTATTTATGAAAAAACTGGTCATGTTTGGGAGCAATATGATGATAAAACTGGAAATGGAAAAGGTAGTCATCCATTTACTGGATGGTCATCATTGATTGTTTTGATAATGGCAGAATTATATGATGAATAAGTTAGTTTTGTTTTTTTCTTATAAAAAATAAGTTAAGAGAATGAAGTAAGTGAATATTGTTATGTTTTGACTAGTTTTCTTTTTCATAATTGTTATGTTTTATGAGTAAATATATGAGAAACTTTCATTCTTATAATAATAAAATGTTCTTTATCTCATTTTTTAGATAATATTATTTCTTTTTTTTTTTATTAATTGAACATAGATTTGTTTGTTACATTGAATTTTATTTACATGGATTTCCAAATGATTTAAGAAAATTAATAAATTATTTATTAAATCATTTATATCAAGAATTCTTTCTTCTGAAGAACTCAATTTTGATAATTTATTATAAATACTATATTTTTAATTCTTTAATCATAGGAAATATATATATATATACATATATCAATGGAGAAACAATAAATTTTTGATTTCGAAGACTATGAAATCTCCCAACAAAGAAATCTTTTACAGCCTCAGGAACTCAAACAGGATTACATATAAATTTGCATGAAATTTAAGAGTCTTCATTGTCTCATGAAGCTATATTTATTATTAAAATTCTGATCGCATAGACGAACAGCTATTAGATTTATTATATATAGAAGGTGATCCTTAGGCTTTGAATCCTTGCAGAAGACAATTTACTTTTTCTCCCTTATAACAAATCAAACAATGCTCAAGCTTCGGTATCTAATCTTTCGTGATGTGGTGAATATTATCCTAAATTTCCATATCTATATCTGTACTAATAAGGAAAATATAGAGATTAACATTATCGAAACATTTTATTGTTCTTAGTTTGTATAATCTTCTTCTTATTTCTGTCTTTTTTTTTATTTGTATATCATATATAACGTAGACGAGAATATATCTTGTTTGATCTTATCAATAATTGTTTATTTTAGTAGCTCTTCGATAATATCATTTGCTGTACATTTTCTCAGTAAATCTTGTAATATTAGAATTTTATCTGGAACCTTTCGTATTTTTTCGACATACATATTTGATAAAGATAATAAGATCGAAGACAAATATTTCCAAATGAAAAATGTTAGTACAAATGTATTAACAACGAAAGAAAAACAATGTTTATAAGTTTGGATCTGACCAAGAAATATTAATGGCAATTACGTAAATTAACCTAATTCTGTATCATGTAATTCTTCAGATCTACATTGGTTTTAGTATCGTTCTTTATGCATTTTTTTTCTGTATATTTTGAAAACAAATTCTTCACATTTTTCATTTTTTAGATATTCAAGAAAAATTTTTCGAATATGTTAATTCAGATATCTCTCTTATTAGTAAGAATATGAAATGTAAAAATTTAGAACAATATTCATCATATCAAAAAGAATTGGATGTCAAAGTTTGAATATAAACTTTACTGCTATAGTTAATCACAATCATAGAGAAGGACTACCAGCGTTTTGTTCTTAGAGAACCAAAACGCTGACTTCCTTACACGTGAGCTGTTAGACTTGTAACTTACCGAAAGTATGTGTCATTATATTCTTCATTTGAGAAATTGGATAATTTAATCACATACGATAATTCTTGAAAAGTGATACCTCTATTGTAGAATTGTATATAGATCCCTCAATTCTGACAAGAGATATTATTTTCTCTAATGATATACACTCTACCTCAAGCATTACTAAGAAAATCAAATTTTTTGTCATCTGTCAAAAAACTCTTGTTACCGAATAGTAAATAATACAATTTATTGATTATAATTAACATATATATTAAAAATATCTTCTTTATTATTTTCAGATTATATTCCTTTTAGTTTTATTAGACATATCAATCTGTGACTTTTAATGCATTCCTATTTATAATTACTTAATTCTTTCTGACAAAGTAAGGCTATGTCATTTTATTGCATATAATATTTTAAATTATTTATATTAAGGATACACAGTTCATTATACTACCGATTGTCGGTAAAGTGATGTATCAGTGTAGACATGCACATGTGATCTAATGATGGAGAGAATAAACGAATAATAAATCTTTGATGATCTTAGATTTGATTTTTTTTGGTGAAAGAAAACTGTTTTTTCCAAAAAAATGGAATCTTATTAAACTTGACTAAACTATGAAAAGTAAGTCTTTCACGAATTAGAAAAATGAACTTGTAAATTTTGATAAATATCCAATAAATTCAAATTCATTGGTTCTGTAAACTTTTAGATAAGTTTTATAAATCAAAAGAAATCAAATCTAAGATTATTGTTATTTTATTACATGTTCACTGCTTTCATTCTTAGTCAAACCATCATTTTTATCCTCATAATTCATATGAATTGTTTAGTTTTTTCACAAGATTTTCTTTTTTATTAATACCACATTTTAGTGTAAGCTTTTCTTTTTCTAGAACTTCTCTATATACTTAGATTATACCAAAATTTGATAATATTTTGTTTTTATTAAGATAATTTTTGTATGAATAAATCTCAAATAATTTTATTTTTATTTTATAAAATAGTTATATGATATGGTTATGACAACACGAACATTATTATATGCCAGTATTATTGGCTTATCAATATTATTTTCTTTAGTTTATATCTATTTAAATGTTTATTATAAAAATGAACCAATACGTATAGGTCAAATAACATTAAGGAATGCAACAAAAATCTCAGATCATAAAAATGATGATTGGCATGATAAAATGAAAGGAAATATAAAAACTAATACAAATCTTGGTTTTATTCATGCATTTATTGCATCAATATCTGTTATTGTTGTTTCAGAATTAGGTGATAAAACATTTTTTATCGCTGCTATTATGGCAATGAAACATTCACGTTTAATTATATATTCTGGTGCAATGAGTGCACTTGGTGCAATGACAATATTATCAGCATTATTAGGAAATGTTGTTACAAAATTTATTCCAAGAATTTATACATTTTATTTATCAAGTATATTATTTGCATGTTTTGGTATTAAAATGTTAAAAGATGGATATACTATGTCAGCAGATGAAGGTTCAGATGAATATGAAGAAGTTCAACATGAAGTAGAACAAGCTGAAGCTGATGATGATTTAGAATCGGGTGGAAATGATGGAACAACAGGGAATTCATCAAAAGGAAATCAACAACAACAACAACAACAACAACAAAGAACATCACAAAAAAGTATTGTAACTAAGTTTGTGGCAATTATTCGTCGTTATATATCACCGATTTTAATTCAAGCATTTATTATGACATTTCTTGCTGTAAGTATATGAAGAATAAATATGAATACTTTAAAATTCTTCTTCTTTGTTTTTAGGAGTGGGGTGATCGATCTCAAATAACAACAATTGTATTAGCTGCTAGTGAAAATCTTTTAGGTGTTATTATTGGTGGTACAATTGGTCATGGTTTATGTACAGGATTAGCAGTTATTGGTGGTCGTTTTATAGCACAACGTATATCACCAAAAACAGTTACACTTGTTGGTGGTGTTGTATTTTTATGTTTTGCTTTGTCAGCATTTTTTCTTCGTTTTGATTAATAATTATTTTATCCAGTAGATCAAATTTCTTTTAAACAAAGAGAGTTTTTACCAATTGGTAAATTTGATCAAATATTGATTAAGTTTTCTACTATATATGTATTTTTTATCTTACGATCTTTTATTTTTTATTTTGTTGCATTATTCCATAAACAATAGTTGAATTCTACAAATTATTCTCGGTTTTGTGATACGCTTTCTCTAAAAAGTTTCCTCTTCTTAAATAATAAATGTTCATTGTGAGATGTTATATTGATGTGTTTTATTTTTTCTCATTAAATATTCAAAACAAAAAATAAAATAAAATCATGTTGCACTAAAAACATCAATGCAAATATAAAATAAAATCTTTGAATGTAAGTCGATGGGATATATTATAATTATAATAGCACAAAATTTCTTTTTTAAAAAAAAAATGACATTTGAATGATGGAGCACATTTTACTATATTAGATTAAGAAGAAAGTAGTATGTTGAATATCTCATATATATTTTAAAGAATATTCATCAAAAAATACATAAGTAAAACATGTTATAAATCAAGAAATGGAAAGTGAATAAAAATATCGTAACGACATATGTTCATCCCTATAAGATTAAGATAATACTAATAAACATCTACGAATTAATTTTTTTATTATATATTATTAATCGTGATAATGATGTAGAACACTTATTAAATTGATTTTGTATTTTTATAGATTTCATCTTAATTGAAAATGTTTCATTTGACAGAAAGTAGAACATTAGGTCAAGATGATATGAATAAAAGAGTAGAAAGGATACAAATTCAAATAGTCAAATTGTTTTAACCTTATTTTCTAAGATGCATAAATTATTAAGTTATGACACATTTATTTTTAGTTTCTATTTCTCAAGAAAAAATATATTCATTACTTTATTAATGGGTTTTAAAAGCATTGGAAACCTTTTGGTTAGTTTCAAATATTAATTAGCCTTCAAAACAATACGAAAACCATCTGCTAGTTTTGTATTTATTATGCGATAAATGATTTTGTCGTTTTGTTGTGATAAACATTTGTAAAGAATTACGAAGAGTTTCTACATAAAATAATAATTTATAATCTAAATCTATGCAAGACAGATGATATCTTACTTTCTTAGTTTAGTTTAATTGAGAAAGTGAATAAAGAAAAAAAACAATTGTCTCTCTATTTCAATGTATGAATAAGCGAAAGAGAAACTTTTCAAAATATTACGGTAACTACTCTAAATAAAGACTAATTTCCTTTCTTTTGAATTATCATGCCGTTCTCAACATAGACTCAAATAAAATATATTATAAGAGATGAGGAAAAAAAATAATTTTTTTCATTTTCTTTTTTCTATTGCATTATTAATGTTATATGTGTGTCGTCGGATGCAAAATAGAGAAAAAAAAGGAAATAATATGGGAAAAATACTATATAATATTTATTCAATTCGTAATTGTTCACAACTTTACTCGTCAATTAAAAACTAATTTTATTTATTAAAATGTCTTATACAGAAGAATTAAACAATTCTTGGAGTTATGATAATCCATCTGAATGGTCAAATTATTTTCCATGTGCTAATGGATTATGTCAATCTCCAATTAATATAAACACGCATGATACATTTCCTGAATTTTATTCACCTTTTTTATTTTCTTCAAAATATGATTCTGATGAATTATTTACGTTAAGTAATAATGGTCAACAAATAATCGCTACTTTCACTAATTGTACTAATGAACAAAGTTTAAATGATTTATGGTTTACTGGTGGTGGTTTAACTGGAACATTTCATTTTGTAAATTTTCATTTACATTGGGGATTAAATGATAGACATGGATCAGAACATGAAATAAATGGACATCGATTTCCAGCTGAAGCACATTTTGTTCATAAAAATTCCAATAATGGACAAATAGCTGTACTTGCATTTTTTCTTAATGTTGCTGATAATAAATATAATAATGAACATAATGAATGGGAAAAATATGCTAATATTGCAAGTCAGTTGATTAAAATTTATGATACAACAAATTGTATATTTAATTTAAGTCGACTTATGCAAATTGATGATAGAGAATTTTTTCGTTATATTGGTAGTTTAACAACACCACCTTGTGCTGAAGGAGTTATATGGACAATATTTTCTCATGAAATTCTAATTAAAGAAAAAAGTTTAAATTTACTTTGTCAAAAATTTATGCGAAAAGCTTATCGGCCTATTCAGCCAATAAATGGTCGAACTATTTTTAGAAATTATCAATATTCCAAAATGATTTAAACACTTTAAATCTTTTCTTTCTTCCTTTCTATAGTATTGTAATTCTCTTTTATCATTAAGTAATAAAATATTATTAGAAAAAAAGCTTATTATTAAATTTAAATAGAAAATTCACAATAGAAATGCCTTTTTTTCTTCTTTTGAAAAGCTCTATTAGATTATTCATGACTACTATGCTATTTACTTATCATGATAAATTATAACATTATAAATAGTTAAAAACGATAGCAATCTTTATTGCGTGAGAGACTAAATTGTTTCAGTGAAAAAACTTTTCTTTTTTAGAAATATTTATTTTTTATTCATAATAAACATAATACTTAGACATTTCATATCTGTTGTATCGCACTAGTTTGATTAGCTATTTGAGGTAATGTACATTCATTTCTTTTTATTCTTAATAATTCATAATGACTTGAAACAAATGTTCTAACATATTCTGTTAATTCGTTCCAATTTTGATCATTAACAAGACGATCAATATGTTGAAATGAATAAAATTCATCTAAATCATACATTTCATCATGTTTAACATAGTGAAAATTATTTGGTTCTGGATCACTATGTAATGCTTGTCGCCCATCAAAATGAAGTGTACGATCAGGATTATGTGCCCAAAAGCCAGGCATTTTAGTTAAACGAAAGCCTAATTTATATATTAAACATGTCAATGCTACATCAGAACATTCACCACATTCACTTATTTTACGAGGCCAAACATTCTCAACATAATTTGTTAAATGAGGCATCATTAATTCAAGTAGTTTTGCACTTATAAAAAAACCAGCACCACCTGATGGAAATTCAATGTTTTGTTTTTTACCATTATTATCTGCACATGTTGCTATACCATTATGACCACCAACAAAATATGGTTTAGTATAATCATATGGATCTAATCGTTTAAGTACATGAGGAACATTAACAAAAGTATCACAACCAGCAAGATAATACCATTTATGTGGATTAGATGATTTATTTTGTTGATTATAAATTATTTGTAAACCATAAAAGATTTTTTTCATATTAGATAGTTTATCTTCACCTGCTCCTTCAATAACAGTAACTGGTAACCAGGAATAAGGTGTTGCACCAAGATAATATTGATAAGTAACTCGAGAAAGCCATGTATCTCGAACAGCTGTTGCTCTTGTATGATAAAAAGCTGAAGCTGTAAATATAATAAATGCTATGTCAGATTCAACATAATTTTGTGCTCGTTTCCATCCATTAATTGGAATAGGTACTTTAGTACAATAAGAACGAATAACTGACGAATGATTATTTGGTGGACCATAATTATCGCATATATAACTTGATAATTTTGATGATTGACTTGAATTAATCAGTGATTTTTTGCCTATAGTTTTTGCAAAATTTTGAATATTTTCATGTGATACTATTCTATTTTCTATAGATGATTTTGTTGAAAAATTTTCTTGAAATTGAATTACAAAAAATATACCACAAAAAAGAAGTGCGAAGAAAATAATCCAGTTTGTTTTGGATGAAAGTGGGAATAATCTAGATGTATTAATCATAGATGTATATAATGTAGAAAATGCTGGTTAAGTATCTAAATAGAAAATCAAAATAAATCCACAAATCACTATTATATTGCAATTAATTTTATTTAGAATAGAATATTTTTCTTTTACATTGTATAACTAGAATTGTTTTGTGTCAGATTCAGGATGAGAAATGTTTGGTTTTTTTCTCTTTCGTATTTCTTGGAAGTAATAAGATATTTATTATGTGATATGATTATATAGTTCACTATTCAACTTTCGGTTTACTTAGATCAATATATGATTGAATTTCTTACGTGATGTAATGATATTTCGTGACAATTGAACAAATTTAACTTGAGAAAAGAAATTTAATAAGATTGGATTTTTATTTGAGTTTTAATTATTAGATCACAATCTATTTATGAAACAAAATACCTTAAATATTTCAAATAATCTTACATAGATCTTTTCGATTAATTTCATATCAATCTGACATATTTCGGAATTTGTTTCATTATAAAATTAAGTCACTTACAAAAGTAAAAATAAAAATAAATATCAAATAATAATCAATTTGTTTATAAAGAAGTATCTGAAGAAATAATTGTATATGTTATACAAAAAGAAACTTTAATTCGAAAGAAATATCACAAAAAATGTTATTAAATATAAGACTTAAAATATTGTTAATGATCATTTTGAAACTATTACTGTTTAACTTAAACTGATTTTTACCTGAATTAAAACAATAAATTTGTAAAATTAATGCAGTTTTAACAGCATTTTTTTTTACAAATATATTTCTATTTATTTTCTGTAATAAAAGCTTAAGTAAAATAAAAAAAAAACTATTTTAATATATTGTGCTAAGGATAAGTTTTTCTTTCGTACGATAGCAACTACATAAATGCATGTATTACAGCTTACCGGTTAATTCTTTTTTCAGATGCTTAGTTACTGTGATAAATTCTTCTTCGTCTTTTTCTTCTTCTTCTTCTTTTTTCTCTACTTCTTCGCTTTTTCTTCTTTCATTCGACGCATTAGTTACAATTCAAGTCACTAACTCTTTTTATAGCTACTGGGATGTTTTAGATTGATAAAAAGCATGTGGAGCGCATAAGAATATGACGACTACATATCGGAATTCCATTTTTAAATACTAAACATAATGCAAGATGTATAAACTCGTAAAAAAGGATAATTAACAGCTGACAATTTAATTATACGATCATATATAACTGAATCTTGCAATGATTATTGGTATTGGGTCGTCAACAAATTTTTGTCGTTTTTTCAAAAACTTCTATTTTCATTTTTGGACTCCAGCGGTATAACTAGTCTTCAGTTATATATAAGTCATTACTATCAATTATGTACCACTACTATCTATAATACATAGCAGTGATTGATATATAATTGAAGACTAGTTATACCGCTGGAATCGAAAAATGAAAATAGAAGTTTTTGAAAAAACGACAAAAATTTGTTGACGACCCAATATTTTAAATATAATGTGCATAGTTACTTTAATTATTATCTTGCGCAACTTAAATTCAACTATGGAGGGTCCTTGAATATTTAGAAAAAATCTTTGCATGACTTATATTGATTGAACTGCAAAGAACGGTAATGAAGATTGAGAGTTTTCTTATATATTAATATAAATTTAGATCCATTATTTCTCACTTCTCAGCTGCGTGCATATAGTTAAACATAATTAAAATTCATTATGATTTCCTTCACATAAGCCTTATATTCAAAATTATCAGATATAAAAGAGAAGGTTGACGCAAGTATAATATAACAAAAATTTTTACTACATATAAATAATCGCTTTTTTTGTATGTCATAAACTCAAAAAAAAAAATTAAGCTCGTATATTTATTACCTCGTGGCATTTGTTTTGGATATTATTTCAAAGTAAATTTGTCAAATGTGCCTCATACATGATTTGCTGATGATTACTACAATCGTTTTTCTATTCAAAAAAAAAATAGAATCAAACTCGAAAAAAAATGATCTCATTTTTATCTAATCTTAAAATAACAAGAAATGATCTTGAAAAAAAAGCTTATTAACGATGAGGTTGAGAAATAAAAAGAAAAGATCTCGATTTCTTTTTTCTACATATAGACGCACATGATTATATAGATGGGCGTATAAGAAGATTGCAATGGATGGATAGAATAAAGAAAAAATGAATCATCTCGTTACATGATCTATATTTGTGACAAAAGAATGGCAGAGAATCATTATTTACAAACAGTTTTTGTCATTCTCTGTTTTCCATAGTATACCCAAATCTTGGCTAAACTGCAGAAAATAAATCAAATCAATGGAAACATGAATAGATAATAGAAGAACATCAATGAAAGTATATTAAATGAAAATGATTCAACACTTTTAATTGAATGTGATAATGTTTTGCGTGCATCAGAAAAAGAAATTTTTAATATCATAAATTAGTTCTATTGAGAATTATATAATATAGAAATTTTGTGAAATAACAATGACAGGTAAGAATAAAAATTTTTTATGAGAGTAATTATCAAATCTTTTATTATCAATATTACGAACAAAAATTATTATGAATGAAGAAATTGGTCACTTTTATAAATTCATTCAACTATTCATGATTTTACTTTGAAAAGATTGATCATCGAACAAAATCAAAAATTGATGGAAATATTATATCCTAATATTTTGATTGGTACAGAAAGAAAAAATTTATTTAATATATACAAAAAAAAACGTTTAAACATGTGTTGTCAAAGGACTCATTTCGTATAAATTTTCATCATTTGCATTTTTTTATTATACATTACTACATACGATATTAATAATACGTCTCTTTGTCAAACAGAACTCTGGTTATTAGTACACATGTAAATTAGGACGCTATAAGTGGATTTTCCCTTCAATATATCAAGCTGAAATCTTTTCTTTTTATTTTGTTAGTTGCATCTTAACAAGCTTTTTTATCAAGATCCTTTTTCTACTCATTTGCGCTTGAAAAAAATGAGATCATTTTCCTTATTTTTCGATCAATTAAGCACTTTAACTCTAATTCCCGTTTTTATCCCAAGATTGTTTCCGCATCGTCCATTTTTATTGTATTCTACAGTAATAATAAAATATTATCATTTGAGCATCTAAGAAAATCATTTTCCTTGGTAAATTTTCTGTAATATCTTATGAATAATTTGAAGCCTTTATAATAAAACATTTTTGACTTTTTTCTTATTGTTCAAAAATAAACTTTTAGTTTTTTGATATTCATAGAAAGCTTATATACACAATTTTTTGAATATTTTTATTTCAAAGAAATAAATCAGATACATATATATATATGTTTTTATAGTTATTTAAGTATTAATTTAGAAATCTTTACATATTCCATTTTATTTATACAAATTTCTTTACATTAGTATTAAAAATATCAGATAAATAAAAAGCAATTGTTTCTCTTCACAATAAACTATTGTAATTAATCTTTTTTTCTTCACTTGTCTTTCTACAACCACAGAAATTGTTCTTTGCAATCAAATGTTATAATGATCCATTTTCAATTTGTCATACCATATTAAAAAGTATTTTCATTCTTTATTATTCAATGAAATGAAGACTTCGATGAAAAAATATCAAGCAATTAATCGCCTCTTCTTTTTAAATATCTCTATATTATACAAATGATTATGACACGAACAGTATGAATTATTTAAGAGCAAGTACCATGTTTACATCGATTATAACTCGAGATGAATATCAATTATCGAATGTGAAACATGTATGAATAGTATTATGCTATGTATACTTATTTTATTTTTACAATGGAGATTTTCGATCTTATACGATCATTTTCAACCTTTTACCACGATCTATATACAGAATGTTACACAGAAAAACACAATAATATAGACTAGACAGCATAAATATAATAATGACTTTATAACAGTATTAATTTTAACAGCATTACCATTGACATCAGTATCTGGTCTTATTCATTATTTGAATGGTGATGATTCAAATTCAATATCAATATACCTATAGTCAATTACTCTAGATGTTAAAGTTAATGTTGTTATATAATCACTATCATATTTATGCTGTTTAGTTTATATTATTGTGTTTTTCTGTGTAACATCCTGTATATAGGTCGTGGTAAAAGGTTGAAAATGATCGTATAAGATAGAAAATTTCTATCATAAAAATAAAATAAATATCAAATGAATAAACTATATAAAATTACACAATTTCTTCAAAATTAATTATAAAATCTCAAGATTCTATATTTTTCATATATGTATATTTATGACTGCATGCAACTGTGTTCTACGATAAGCAACACTAAATATAAAATTAAATGAAACAATTAACAAAAAGACGAATTAATATCATTCGATGCTTTTTTTATAGAATGAATACACTAATCAAAGCATTCAGTTAGAAAAATATTTTTGATAACCATTAGATATAAATACTTAATTTCTATTGATAGAGACTAATCACATAAACTTAATTCTTAATATGACATAGTCTTCTTCTAAGATAATCTTTTTTTTTTTAAATAAAAATAGTTCTTGCAATAATATTACTTATTAATTGTTCTACATGAAGCATCACACAAAGTAGGTCATGTATATAATACGTGAACATATTAATCTAAATTCACGAATATATATCATACGTGTAGAAATTCTATTTTAGTAGTATTGTTAATATTACTTTTTAAATATTTGTCTGGTTTCTTCTTGGCAAATTTGTTTCTATCTAATTGACATTATGAATAAAATAAGCATAGAAATTTGTATTGGAAGAATAGACTTTTGATGTTTAATATTAATTTAATGATAAAAAAAGACCAGAATATATTTGTATGAAAGATTTCAATAAAGTATATACATAGTTAATTATATGAAATTAACTGTATTATGTCTCGAATGATCATTATCTTATTCATAAATCATTGAATATATTGCTTCTTCAATTTTATTTTTCAATATTTTTGTCATCTCTTTATTGAGTATGCCGAACTGATTAATATCAAAGTCATCTTTCCAATTAACAATATATTCATTATTCATACTATTAATAAAAAAATGCTGAATCCTGAAAAACAAAGAGTTATCATTAATTTTCTATGCAATAAAAAATAATGTGAATAAACTACTTCTGAATTCAATAGAAGTATATTTTTCTCAAAGCAAAAATTTTTTTAAATTAAATTAATTTTGTATATGCAATATGAACAGATTAGAATATATATCATTCCCTGTACTAATCTTTAATACTACTGTTATGTATCGTGTCTAACACATTTTACAGTTCATTTTTATTAATCTATATATATCATGACTTAATCTTTGTATTCATATTAGAATATAGTGTAGATAAATTTTCATGGAAATAGTTGAAGTTATTTATCTTAATTAATACTTCATGTATTATTGTCACTTCGACACGAAATAATTTATGAACAGTCAAACATCTCTCAAAGTCGTGTTCTTATAAGTAAAATTTAATTAATAGAGATGATTGTCAAGATGTTTTTTAATAAACGAAATAATTTGAAAAAAATTTTGCTTGTACTCTTTGATCCAGAAAACTTGCTCTCAAAAATATTGCAATTCTGCTAATATACTATCTGTATTTAGTGAGTCAATTCACTGTAGAATTCCAGTAAGACTTTTAATAATAATTTTACACTTAAATATTAGATACCTTATTGTGAAAGAATTAAAAGATTAACGCCTTCTCTAAAATTTTACAACCAATAGAAGAAAAACTAACCTTTCACAGATCTTCAGCAGTAAATTTCTAATTTTTTTGATTATCCAATGGGCTTGACGAGAGTATTTGCGAAGTAATTTGAATGTTTCAAAGATCTAACGATGTTCGTGTTTTCTCTCTAATATAGACTAGATTAAACCTTGTCAAAATGTTTTAAATTTTTTTCACAAACTCTTTAATATTTATTTACATTATTAAAATAATATAATAACTGACAGATATTGTATAATTTTTATTTGTATTCAAATAAGTTTTATCTGATTTTGGTTTAAACTTGTTTTTTTTCTCTGGTTGATATTTCTAAACTTTTTCTTGGATTATTCTCTTGTAAGTTTCATGAAACAAGAAATTTAACTTAATATTTTGAGAAAAAAGTGCACGAGAAATTGATTTTAATATTAAAAAAAACCCCATAGAAATAATATATAAAGTTTGACTTCAAGGTGAGTCGCTTCACAAAATTCATTTTAATATAAAGACAATAGGAAAATGACGTATATAGTTTAGCCTTGGATAGGATTGGCTTGCGTCAAGAAATTAATTTTTTATCTATATAAATTTTTTCGTAAAAATAGCTTTCTTTTTCCATATAAAAGAAAACGACAAATAAATCTGATTATAGTCGATTTTTTTTCATGAAAAATCGATTAAAATGGCACGATTTAAATCAGATTTTCTATTTTTCATCGTTTATTTTGTTTTTGATCCATTATAATCAGGGTAGTGGAAGAATGAGTAAGTACCAATTGGTATCATCTTATAAAGTATGGCACATATGTCAGAGATTGGTCTAGCATTGTACTACCTATTTGTCGACGCAAGAATTCTGAAAAAACAATTAAAATCTATGATTTCTAAGTCAAAACTCGAGAAAAACGCGTTTTTCAGCTATCAGGATTAAAATCGATTTTTCATGAAAACAAATTGATTATCATCAGATTATTGTCGGTTATTTTTACATGGATTGTTCACCTCAGGTATATCTACACTCGTAATTTGTATATTGTTTGCAAATGAAAAACTGAATTTTCTAATCGAATCCTGTACTAGACTTATATTCATCTATGTGTACCTTTTGGAATTCAGTTTTGTTATTTGTACACCATTAATATTACAGTTAGAGCTTTGATCAGAATTCATTAACTGATAATATTTAAATTTCATAACAGTAAGTATTTTCTATATCTTCATTTGTGTCTTAGATCTATGTTGTATTCTTTAAATATCTGTTAAATAAGTAGATATTTGGTTTTAGAAAACTATTTATCATAGTGAAAATCTATATTTCAATTATGACTGACAATTATATCAATACATTAAATCAAATAATTAGTAGAATCACTCTGTACGTTCCATTTTTTACTATTACTATAGGAACAATAGGTGGGCTTTGTAATCTTATTACATTTTCAGCAAAGCAACTGCGTCAAAATGCATGTGCTTTCTATTTTTTATGTTCAGCTATATTTGATCTTCTTACACTTTTGTTTTGTGCAGTAATGAGATTAATGGTTGATCATTATAATTATTTATTACCAAATACATCTCCAGTTTTTTGTAAATTACGTACATTTCTAACAGCACTTCTACCAGCAATATCTACATGTTGTATTATGCTTGCATCGATTGATCGTTGTTTATTAACATCAATATCAGCACGATGGCGTAATTGGAGTAATATTAAAGTAGCTCGTCGTCTTGTATTCATAGCAATCATTATTTGGATCATTTCAACATTTCATATGCTTATATTCTATGATTTTTATGCATTAGGTGGAAATTCAAATGTATGTTCATCTCGTCCGGGTATTTATTCAACATTTATTAGTGCATTTTTTGTTATCTATTTAACAATCATACCTTATCTGATTATGTTTATTTCAAGTTTATCCACATTTCTTCATATAAAAGCATCACGAAATCGTATTGTACATTCACAAGCACATCAACAACGACAACAACAACAACAACAACATGAAACACGACGACGTATTGATCGTAATCTTATATTAATGGTGTTCATACAAGTTATTTTCAGTATGCTACTTCTTTCAATGCGAAGTGGAGTTATAGCATATCAATTACTTACAAGAGATATATCAAGAGATACTAGAAGACGTGCTATTGAATCATTTATTTCTGAACTTAGTACTGTGACTTATTATATTAATTATGCCAAATCATTTTTTGTTTATACACTTACAAGTTCACTATTTCGAGAAGTATTTTGGAAACGTATTTGTCAACTTTTTAATTATATACATCATCCAACAAGAGGTAAATACTGATTTTTCTGCAATTGA
The DNA here is from genome assembly GCA_022393335.1 of Macrotrachela quadricornifera. Lineage (NCBI taxonomy): Eukaryota > Metazoa > Rotifera > Eurotatoria > Philodinida > Philodinidae > Macrotrachela > Macrotrachela quadricornifera. The sequence continues at coordinate 69,156 of JAJEKB010019737.1, forward strand.
TTAATTTTCTATATCTTATTTTAGTAACTATAGGTGGTCATAGTACGATTACTGTAATTACTAGAAAATGTACACATGAAGTGCCATTGGCTGAAAGTAATATTTAAAGTTTATTGAACTTAAACTTTGTCTTTATTCTATAAAATTCTGATTCTCGCTTTGTATAATAGCAAAAATAAATATTCATCATTCTTGTAATATTGTTTGTCTTGATTTTAATCAATAAAAAAATAAGAAAACTTGATTTTATTTTTTACTCTTTTATTTAATAATAAATTATTAATATTTAGAAGTTTTCAAGTATAAAATATTTGAATAAATAAAAAATTTATAAATTTTTCTCTTTCGTATTATTCATTTTGTTTTGTTAGCACTATTTTATTAATAATGAATTTTGGTTCAGAATCTTCTTGTTCATCATATGTACCACGAAGAGTTAAACAGCAACAATCAAAAGTAAAACCATCTTTTCTGAAACAAGTTCGACCATTATAAGTTGCTGTTTCATGTCTAGTCTAAAAACAACAATAATTATCATATTTTATCTAAGTTTATAAATTATTGATTGCATTAGATAGAGCAAAAATTGTCTTTAGATCATTTCTACTTTAGTTACAATACAGAAGAAAGATTAAAGATATATGTCAATTAGAAAAGAATATTTGATAAAAAGACAAAAAGAAAAACAAATAAATAAAATCATATTTCTTTTTGATAATTCATATTTCCATTTTGATCAATTGTTAATGTCGTATGTCGATCATTCGTCCATATTCCAACAAAATTTTTAAGAGTTTTATTTCCAAAACATGAAGCATCCATGATGATATTTATTTTATAATATAAAATATTTGTACCTGATTATATAAGCAATTTCAATGTATATATATACTAGTGTAATCAACTATTAAGTATACCCGTTAGTATTAATAATGAGTAACTGTTTTTTGCACACTGTGACGTAAGCATGTACATCATATAATATTTATATATTTAAAATACTCAGACCCCTCTTTCCCCAATCTCAAAATCCTGCTCACGATTCATTTGGTCTAATTGGAATTTTTACCACCAGTAGAACGTCTAATATAACGAGACACGTATTTGGCGAACATATTTTTAAAACGAGTTTTCATCGTTTTTTTTTTCTAAAAGCTTCTAGTTTTACATTGCGCTTTATCTTGCCACGGTACAACCTCAACAAATTTTGTCTAATTCGACTAAAAATGTGTTTTTGAAGATATCGGCAACTTTATCTTAGAGATAGTTTTAAGCTTTTCCAGAATTACCATTCTTTTTGTGAAAAAAATATGTAAAGGTTATAAGTCAGAAATCGGATCTTGACTTTCAGAACTCTATAAATCCGACTAGAAAAATAAAAAACAAAAGCAACTGCTTTTCCCTCTGAGTTGTGTATATTCCAAAATATCTCTAGTAATGATTTCACTCCGATCAACAAAGTTTGATAACTTGCATATAAAACAATTTTTGAGACAAATGCAAAATAAGTTTTAATCGAACTTTTAATAATCGATTGTGTAACGTAATAATATACAAAAAAAACTCTTCATTTGTCTATGCAATAGTAAAGTCTTGATGATTATTTAAACGGTACAGTTTTTCGTAAGAATCAAATAAAAAACTAATGTCAGCTCAAATCAAGCTTATTCAAATACAGATTGAAAAGATAACATCTGATCTATTTATATAACAGATAAACAACAAATTCATTTTTTTATTCTTTTTAGTAAAAACAAGAAACACTCTGAAATGAACATAACTAGGCTATAAAATATAATTGTTAAAAATGTTTATCTGATCGCGGATATACAATAGATTATATATGTAATCGTAATCAACTTATGAAAATATTCTACATTTTTTTAATGATCTATTCTTTATTTTGATTTTATTAATGTATAAAATAGTATCAGTGGAATATGATATTTTTATTCATGCATTAAATTAATAGCACAGGTAATGCATAGATGTCTAGATAATAGTTATTTAAATGATAAATTTATATTGAAAGACGTATACACAAAAGCTTCACATTTGCTTTTGCAAATTTTTTTTTGATTTTACAAAAACAAATATTTGTTTAAATTAATAAAAAATGTCAAAAATATCGAAAATAAGTTTATTATTATTAATATTTCTTACGATTAGTCAAGGTTTTATTCCACATCCATCTATTCGTGTAGGTGGACAAGCTGGCAAAAGTAAATTTTATTTGATTAAATTAAATATATACAAAAATTTTATATTTTCATAGGTATAACTCATACTGAAATCACTCAAATAGCATTTGTTCGTAGTCTTGCTCGTTATCTTCTTGAAACAAAAGCAATTAAAGAATATAAAATAATTAATAAAGAATATACAATTGATGAATTATATCGTTTAACATATCCTCAATGGTCTAAAGAAAAACTTCATATTCAAACGTATCCATTAAAAAGTATTCTTGATACATTATTAGTTGAAAATGCTTTTGTTGATATTGATCGTGCAACTAAAAAATTACCAGCTGCACATTTTGATAGTGAAGGATTTCGTAATGCAAGTAGACGTATGATTAAACTACGACGAATGAGTAAATCAATTGCTTGTTTTTTTTTTATTATTTATTTATTATTTTTTAATAGTTATTGATGATGTATTAAATAAAACAAAAGAATTACTTCAAGCACGTCAATTACTTGGACAACTTTTACATACATTACAAGATTTTTATTCACATTCAAATTGGATTGAATTAGGTAAAACAGAAATTAATGAACGTTTGGGAATTTATGAAGATATTGGACCTGTTGCTGCACCAAATCAATCAACATGTACAAGTAAAGGATGTGTAGCAAAACGAGTTCGATGTGTAAGAAATTTAAAAGTGTTTTTTGTATTTATTTATATATTTTCTTTATTTAAAGAGTTTTCTACAAAAAGTAACTTTAAATAAATGTCCATTAGAATATTATGAATGTAAAGATAATATTCGTCCAGAAATAATAAAAAAAGGTTTATTAACAAGTGGATATTCAGTTAATCAATTTAATGAAGATAGACAACCTGTTTCAAAACCAACTAATGTTGAAAAATGTTCACATGGATCTGTTATGGATACATCATCACATTTACCAGCTATTGGAGGAATTAATAAAGATACTATTATTGCTATTTATTCACCACGTTTTGATCTTCAGTAAGAAATATAATTTATTTTTAGATATGATTTTATTTTCTTTGTTTTTTTTTATTTCAGTTATGAAGCAGCAACAATGGCTGTATTAGCAACTGAAAGATTTTTTAATGATTTACGTAAAGATTTAGGTGATGAAAATTTTGATCGTTTCTTTGCAATACATCCAACAATAGATGAATTAAATCGTGCATCAAAAGCTGTAGCTCATTTAAGAAAATTTCAATTCTTTACATCATCAATATCAAGTGGTATTAATATGGGTACACGCCTTATAAATAATATAAAACAAATAGCTATAAATCGTTTTAAAAAAATCAAATGGGCTTTATCACCTAGTTCTGCTGATTTAACAATCGAAGATGTATCATTTCGTCGTAGACGATCTTTAAACTTTTAAATTTTTTTGTGTGTTTATTATGAGTTATTTCATTCTTATTAATTAAACGCCTCCGAAGAAGCAGCAAAAATTGCAACAATTCCGACCGAGATCAGAATCTGCGGGATATTGGGTTTTAGTTTTCAACTAGCAATAACCTCTCCTCGCGAAACGCTCATTGGATAAGGTATTGCCGCTGCGCAAAGATAACTTCATCACTAATTCATTCGTCTTTTTAAAGGAAAATAGAAGCAAAACAAAATCGGTGAATGACTGATAGACAGACATACTATGAATCATTATAACGAAAGCCACAGAATGAGAATGAGAGAAGAAAAGAGAATAAAAAAACAATATTTGTTTTCTTTCTTCCCGTCCGACATTATTGGCTCAACAGCTCCTTATATATTTTTTATAAAAAAATATCACAATACATTCGCTTTGCTTGGTTTTTTCCAAGACTATATGCAAGAATATATATGATCGTCATTTCTTTTTTTTTTTCTAATAAAGAACACAAAAAAAAGCCGCTGTTGTTAGACGGTGAGACTGTCAAGTGACATATATCGTACACTTATTTTTACACAAAAATATTTCTGCTGTTTCATCTATACTTGGTTTCTTTGTATCAAAGCAAAAGACGCACTCGTAAGTAACAATAAAAAAAATATCTACTAATAGAAATTGCTCCGCTTAATTTCTGATTATATTATCATATTTTCATAATATCTACTGACATCAATGAAATATTCATGACAATAAATTTTTTTTTAAATAAAACATTTTTATTATTCAACTATAATGTCGTTGAAGACAATGCATTATTAATTATGAAATAAAAATAAGATATGATAGTTACAATTCTATAGACAACTGTACATTTACAGGATGACTCATTCTATTCAATAGCATCGAAAAGAAATTGATCATATGACGAAGACATGTGTCAAAGAAATACTGATCGACATTACGAGCATGATATTTTTTCTTTTTTCATGTCAAACAGAATGAATCATTCTGCAGAATTGTAACTATGATAAACAATCTTTAATTTATTTCTTATGTCTTCAACGATAAACATCAACAAGTTCAAATCATTTGTTTAACTGTATAGTATTATTTGATAGAAAAATCGTCCAGTATGAAATCAACATTGTTTCTTATCAAAATTGGTTATATTAAAAAAAAAAGAAAACACTCCGGTTCATGTTCGATTTTATAAGAGCAAAAAGCTGAATTTATCTTATCAATGTTAGAAAAAAAATGGAGACATGATCTTTTTCTGATAGTTTTAGATTCTGCGATATATATATATGTATATTAGAGAATTTATAAATTAAAGCTTTTGATTAATCATAATTTTTGTAGAATTATCAAGGAACATGTGATTTATAATATATTTGAATTTGAATAAAAGATTTTCTACAACAATTTATAAATATTTATGAAAATTATTTCACATATCAATCATTGTATAATATTAGTACACAGAAAAGTGTAAGATGATGTCTATTCTTGTGGAATGCCATCTTACTGAAATGGTTTTTTTCTTTTTAGCCATATATTGAAAACTTCGTTATCTTTGTAAATCTAACTAAAACCTATTAAAAGAACATTAGATAAAATTTTTAGTTATCTATATATGGTCTTACTGATATACAAAATTTTCGTAGTTATGCATGCATACTAGAATTATTTTGATAATTGATTTTATACGTCGGTACATCTATCCAAAAAATCGAAGAGAGTATCATATCAAGGTAAAATAAAACTATAATTATAATATGAGTTATTTGCAGCTTTTTCTATAAATTAGTTAAAACGAAGAAACTCGATGTAGAAAAAATTTTGTTCATGCACTCTGTTCTACATCATGATAAGAATATTCAGTAAAAGTTTTCCAACAAATAGTTATTTAATGGTGAAGATACAATCGTTTCAGTTTAATCTTTTCTAACAATAAGCTTTGGCGTATCGAACAGGAGAAGTTTTTGAAGGTACTATTTTGTTATCTAAAAGAAGATAAGACAAAAACATCACTCACATGTTAGCAACAAATACTGCTGCATGTGTATTGTTAAATACGAGAAATAGTCAAAAAAGTGTAATTAAAGAGTCTGATCAGAAAAATTTTTTAAATAAATCTCTTTACTGTATCTTTAGTAAGTATTTTTGTAATAGGTAAAGAAGTATGTGAATGTATGAAGTTTGTTTCAATGAATAGAATAATGTACAATATTACTCATTTTTCTGTGAAATAAATGAAAACATTCAAGAATAAATTTTGCTATGTTTTGCCGTAAAATGTAAAATTTTCCTCGAGCACTGTGTCATTGAATACTGAAGTTTTTCATGTTTATATAGCTTTTTGTAGTCCATTCTGTATGTAAGTCTCATCAGAATCAGACAGATCCTTCGAGAGTTATAGGCTTCTCAAATTCAATATTTTCACTTTATAGAATGGATGAAAAATCTAACTTTTGTTTTTTTTGATCTACTAAAAGAAAATAATCACAAAATTTGAATATATATTTCAGAATAAATTCAATGCTTCCTCTAATTGATCCTTCAGTCTTCTAAATAACAAACTTTCTCTATGCACTCCACATTCACTTCAATTTTGCTCTAGACATTGTATGTAAAGGTGTTTTAAATAATAAAGGATCAAAAAGAAAAAAACACATCAATGAATCATAGTATTAAATAACCTATCGAATACTAAACAAAACATACTATTAGTATTTTCTGTTTATTGATTTTTTTCAAAGTGCGTCATTAAAAAAATTGTTTTTTTTAGCTTCCAACATGCCTATGTCAGCAAGATGATGTGATATAGATTTTGAAATTTCAGAAATGTTTGAGTAAGAATAAACGAAGAAAAGAAAACCATAAAAAAAGAATATTTTTAAAATGGGTAGTATGAACCAAAGTAATTACAAAAAAAACTTAAAAAACACAATTTTATTAAAATTTACAAACGATTCATATAAAAAAATTGGCTTTCATAATAAGCATAATAATGTACAAATGAGTAAGTCTAGTTTGAGAAAGTAAAATCTCATTTGTTTCATAGATTATAAAAGACGTTTGAAATATATGATCTAAGATAATATATTTTTTCATTATTGTTTTAGACACTTCAAAAACTTGTTCAATGAATGATGATGATGATCTTAGCAACGATGGTATATTACAAACATCATTCCATCGTACGCTGAATAATGTATTAAATGAAACTACGAATACTCGACAATTTAAAACAGAGTAAGAGAAATTAGAAGAAAATAGACAAAACTAGATTTTGTTTTTCTTAAAGATCTGATTCATTTCTTGGAAATGATAATATATCCTCAATGGAATATGAATTTAGTAATTCATATGTCTGTAATCATTCAAATCCGACACATCGCGATATACAAACAGATGATATGGTGAGGTTTCTTTTTCACTGAACTTTTATTTTAATTCACTTTCTGTCTTACATGTAGTGTGGAAAGGAAAAAAAACAAGGGTCTAAACGTGATTGTTCTGTTGAAACAGATAAAATATCTACTAAAAAAAGTAAAATAACTACATTTTTCATATCAAATAAAATTTCTTTTTTTTTATTAATAGAAGGATATGATGAACGCAATTCATCGATTAGTAGCGACCAATGTTCCATAACAAGTTATAGCTCAAATGATGAGCAAAACAAAAAAATATCAACTGAAATAATTAATAAGCAGGTATTTTCTTATTATTCAAATTCAAATATAAACAGTATATTTATTTGTTTTAACCAATAGATTGCTTATTTTCCTCCGAAACATATGAGTTTGTCAACTCACTGGCATTTATATAGAATCAATCTCTCAACTAATAATGATCTCGGTTTTGTAGTACCTAATAAATTAATAAAGGTAAAATATCTTCATGTAAATCATATTCTTAATTAACTGTATTTTATAGTTACCAATGTTTAATCTTTATGAAAATAATGATATATTAACAGTACAAGTTGTATATGTCGGATCAATCGATTACAATGAGTGTGAACATAAACTTAAAATATTTTGTCAATATATTTTTGAACAAGTTTTTGATAATATGAATACAGGATTTGATTCGATTCTCAAATTCTATTTTGAACATTCAACTTTTAAATTACTTCCATGTCTTTTAACAAGTAAAATAATTTCATTAATTTTATATGCTACTATCATTTTTTATTAGGATCCGGTGACATTGATTATCAACGAATGGCATCAATATGTCATAGGAATAATAAGATAATTCAACATGCATCCGAACTGAGTAATGAGGAAATTTATATTTATATGAAATCATCAAAGGAATGGATTCATGCGAATGAATCTACTACCTCATTATCAGAACGAGCCTTTGGTCCAGGAAAATGTAAAAAATCATTGAATATTAAGAAAACTGATACTGAATACTATCAATGTGTAATCGATGATGTTCAAGTTCAACGAGACTCTCTAAAGGTCGCAATGAAACGTATAATAAAACCAAGCATAAGTTACCTGAAAGCCTCTCCATCACGAAAAGATAATAAATCTAACCATTCAAAAACTAAACCCCATTATTTCTTGATTGAACTTCTTCGATATGCTCCACTCAATCAAAAAGATTTACTATT